>SNQJ01S0060289.1:23179-42307 GCA_010110895.2 Picea sitchensis
GTGAACCTAGGCATTGTGCCTCCAAGGACACACTAAGTGAGCTGAACTCAAGCTCACGTTTGCAAGTGTGTATAAGGACGGCAACAATGCCATTGGATTTCATGTTGGGATTGCTTCCAAGGGGTCTCTAGTGGATTCCAATCTTACAATGCTGCAATGGAGGTTGTTAACATTTATAACACCCGAGCAATATTGAACATTTTCCCATCCATGCTTGACTTTGCTAGTGAGATTGGCTATTCCTTCTTTGAGAAGTTCAATGCGACTCTACAAATCATTCTACATCTCTTACTTCGTCTAAGAGTGAGTCTTTAGTACTTGTTATCACTCAAAACTACACCATAGGATAGCAATGAGTCCAAGATCTGCAGCAAAGAAGATTTAAGTAATAACTGATAAGCAATTGGTCCTAGGTCACTAACTAACTGCTTTGTTTGGATTGGTGCTTTTCCAATCATAGGGGGGTGTTCCTAGTGTTTCATGTGCTGAAAATTACTTAAAAATATGCGTGTTAGTATGATAAATCATCACATAAATAATGGTCCTTGGCATGCAATTAAGCAATCAAAGACCCAAGAAAATTGATAGTTAAAAGATATGAGAGAATTTCAGTTTGCAATAGCTAAGTATGAAAAGAAAATAGAGAGGCATATGCGCTCTAAATGATAAATAAAACCAAATTAGAGGCAAGACATACCACCTACACCACTGCACAAAAGATATTATTGCACCAACAAGTTCAAAGAGCTGAGAGAAATAGCATAGTCAAACTTTATCTTTGTATTAGTCAAGAGATTGGTTGCACCATAGAGACAGAGTACAAGACTGATCACAATAATATTGCTCTATGCAGAGTACAAGAAGCAAGAAGAGAAGAGGAGAAGATGGAAAAGAAATGCTACTAGTTGCTCACTCCAAAAAATTCTAGCAAATAATGACCATTAGCCCTTCCTTTATAGATCTATGAGCTTTCTAAAGAAGGTGCCTAGCTCATGCAAAAAGCTACTCTGAAGTTAAGTGGCTGAGATGATTGGAGTAAAATGCTAAAATAAACCACCCAATTTCCATGAATACTTCAAACTCTCAGTCAAAAGGAGGTCACCCTGTTCCAAAATTAGCCAAGCTCATGCACCCTTCCTTAACTCCATGTGGTGTTGACTAAACTGAAGATAAACTGAAGTCTTTCTCAAAATAAACTCTGTCCAATAATACCAACTTCCTCATTCAAGGTCACCTTGTCCAAAATTAGCTAAGCTCATGCAAGGTCGCCTTGTCTAAAATTATAACTTTCCCTCATAATTTTGCAATTTTAGAAAAAGAAGGAACCAGAAGAAGGGTGCCTCTCTTTACCAAGAATAGATGATGAGTTATCCACCTAAAAATAGAACTTGATGCATGAAGCTAAATTTTAGGCCACTGCCAAATTTACCCAACAAGGTGCCTAGGGTTTCCTTGATATTAGGGCTCATAGGGTTTGCTTCAAGACATATTGCCACATGTCATCCACATGGCGCCTTCACCTGCTACCACATGTTGTGCTGCATGGTGAGGACACCTAATCTTAACACTTCTAAAAATAGCAATCCCCCTAAAAAATAGGAAAAAACAAAAAATGTTGGGAACTGCTAGGAGAACATTGCCAAAAATAGCACGCCTAAAAAGGAACTGCTAAAAATAACAACTTCTCACATGTCAACGAAATCAAGCTCATTAGATTCGATTTTTTGCAAGAAATCCAAATATGTGCTCGGAATCGTCAGATGAGCCTTGAAACTCTAACTGCTAAAAATAGCAGTGTCTTGCATGTTGCCGAAAAAGGCTCATCGGCATCGTGAGCTCAATAGGATACCAAATATGTAATCACCTCTGACATGCGGACCTTTGAATTCTAGCTCCTAAAAAGTAGGAAGACTGCTAAAAATATCAATTTTCCCCAAAACTGATGGCACTGCCTTTGAAATGGCACTGCCTTTGATCTCTATGATAGCCTGTCTCTTATCTCTATGAAAACCTATCTCTGACTACCAGCTTGATGAAAGCTAGCTTGGATCTTAACCCTCCATTTACATATGCAAATCAGGGGTTAACAATACCATAAATTGTGTACAAACTTCAATAGGTATGTGTGAAACAATGCTCTGATATTAATTTGATCCAAATGTAAGTGCACTAATAGAGTTAGTGCAACCACAAGACAAGCCGCGATGAGTTCATTTTAACATACACTTTCCTTAACTTTTTGGTATGGCATAATTAATTAGATAACTTGGCCGGAAATGGAACATTCATTTATGAAAGTTTGTCATAAAACTTTGGCACAACAGTATTTGTGCAATAATCAATTCCAAACTTTCATTAATAGGACAAGAATGTACAACAAGATATGAATAACGTGAAGCTAAGTAGAATATCCAAGTAACTATTAAACACATTTACAATCTCATGACAACATATAAACAATCTAGCTAATGGAACATGAAATGATTCATTTCCCATAAATTCATATTCTCTAAATTGCATCATGCACAAAAAATTATGAGAAGAGGAAGAGATAGGGAAGGGAGACAAGCCATTGTGAGTGGTGGTGTTTCATGTGCACCAATCTGCTGAGTTATCTGCCCACAACAACACATTTGCATTGTTTTCTTGTGTAGTTGCGACGAAGGTTGGCATGCCAAGTTGCCAGCAAGCATCAGTGTAACCAAGTTTTACTGCTTTTGTGATCAAGTTGTAGTGTTGACAGTGGACACTATGCGAGAAGGAATATGATCATGTTTACAAGTTGACACCAATTGCTTCCCTGATCTGTGTTGAAAGTTAACCATTGCAACATGCATCTCGCACTAATGATTATGTGCTCCTCTATACCTCTATGGTACGATGACTAAATGTGTGCTCACTAGTTAGACAAAACTTGGGTGAACTTCCCTTTTTATTCATTCCAATCATGGATTTAGTCAATCTCCAGCTCCTATTGGGATTAGGTGACGTTTATACTGAGAACTCTGACATAGAATTGCAAATATCAGTATTGAAAAAATATCGTCGAGGGGTCAAACTCAAGATATCAAAAAAATTAGGAAAATATTAACAAGCATTGAAAAATACAAGAAGAAATAAAATTGAGTTTTTCACCTTCTACAGGTTTTTTTTGCATGCATCGGCAATATTTTTGAAAATATCTCCATATCATGATTTTTTGGTAGCAATTTATTGTTTGGGAAATTTTTATAAGAAATGTCATGATATTTTTTTAAATTGACAATATTTGCAACACTTTCTAACCCTTCTCTAAGTTCTTATCACACCATAATCTGATATCCAGGGCACTGTCGAACAGAATGGTGGTTGTCACACTAAGCAATAGTTGAAACTGTTGAGATCACAAGAGATAATTGATCGAAGTTGAACCAATCAACAAAACCCTAATTCGGTTAAAAGTATAATAACAACAATAGATCAGCACTAGTGTGCTAGAAAGAGAGAGTGCATGAGTGCTTAGAGAAAGAGAGGCATTGCCATAACCTAAATGTGCCAAAGAGAGATTCACAACCATAAACAAAGCACTATAACAGTCATAGAGAGCGCAATATGGAAAAGGTGCCCTTAGGCATAGAATACCGAATTATTGACTTGAGTGTCAAAGACAAATACACATTAGTGTTGCAGGGACTCAGGGAGCAACCCCCCCGCTCCCAGCCCTGGAACTGCGCTTCGAGCAGGAGCGTCCACTGGCGCCCCCGGGAGTGCATCGGGCGAATTTGAGATGCTCCCTGCCCTTTTGGGAGCATGGCGCTCCCTAGTACGCTCCTGAAAACGCTCCTGCTCCCGAACACAATCCAAGAGGTAGGGAACTAGCCCCAAGGGGGTTTGACTAGGTCATCCTTAGCTTAAAATAACCGAAAAATTGAATATAATAAGGTGTTACACAAAGGTAGCCTCTTGACCATAATAAATACAATAAGGTTGCTTTGTGGCATAAGTGAAGATTAAACCCGTAAGTTTAATAGAAGCGTTCCTAGCAGTGCTTGCCACATGTTGGAAGAAGGAACTAATCCATGTAGCTATCTCAGAGGGGCTATGAGGAAAGTGACGTTTGAAGGTCTTGCCTCTCTAATGTCCAAGGCGAAGCATTGTTGGTCAGGATATTTGAATAAGAGAGGGATTCACCTGAGACTTTGTAGTGGAAATGATATTTCATTCTAATCTCATAGTGGGTCAAGCCTTTGCAGAGAAAATGTTCCTCTGTGTTTACCTCATTCAACAAATAGAGTTTACAAATCTGTTCCTCCCTATGGAGATGGTGGTTAGCCTCAATTGTCTACGGAGCCCATGTAGAAATTCCACTCGGCATGTGACTTGTTTAACTTACAAAAACAAATATCCATATATCTTTTCGAATTATTATCATATTTTGGTAAAGAGTGAATGCTTATTTAATGTTCTAATAAAGTTTCAACTTATTCTTTGAGGTATTTTATAAGAAAATGATGCCCATAAAATATGGATAAAACTGCTTGTGACAATCATTCAAGTATAACCATCAACTTCCAAGCCCAAGCCCTGACAGCGTCAATATTCCAGATATGATAGTCATCTTTCACTTAGATAACCAGTCTTTCAAGTGCATATTGATATAGTCAGTGACATCCATGCTATGGATAAGTTTTACTTTTCGTCATATGCACTACATAGTTCTTAGAGACCTGCCTATCCTTTCATGGCATTGTTGAAATATTAACCTTTGGTAATAAGAGTAAAAGGTAAATATTAAATAAAGTGACATTTGTGACATTCGTATAAAGTTTTGGTAGTTAGGAGAATTTGGTAGCAAAACTACTAGACATACACATGGATAATGGTGTATGAGCCTCATTGTATCAATCAACCCATGTAATAAAACCTCGTATTCTGCATTTCCCATCTGTATATATTCTTTTTTTGTACACATCTATGATAATACATAATGTTTACTTGGATGACATGTACTAGATAGTCCTTAGAGATTTCATATCTTTCACATTCATGCTAATAGATGATCTTCACTTCCTGCTCCAATATCAAATCTTTGTGCTAGACTGTACTGTTTGAAACGTTGTTGCCTCCAAATTTTTCAAGAGTGATTTTTTGAGCCAGTTGTATTTCACTGCTTACAAGTTTAAAGACTTGGTGAGGGCATAAAACTTGAAATACTTAGCAATATGTTCCTTTAATCTTCATGTTGTTGATGTGGTTTTGTGCAGGTCATAATCCTTGCAAGGGAGTGTGGTTTAAAGCTAGAGCTTCATGATATTCCTGTTCAGAGCCTTGTCCCGGAACCTTTGCAGGTAATTCATCCATAACAATCATCTGTCTGGGGTTGAATTTAGAAAAATCCATAGAATCTGTCATAGATGTTATCAATAAACATCAGATTCATAAGTATTATGAATATGTTTGCACCTCCATTTTCAAAACAGTCAGTATCTGGCATTTCTATTGATGAAGCTTGATTAAAAAATCAGTATCTTGGTGTGAGAAATTCATCTGGTGGATTTTCAGAGGTGCACTTCTGTGGAAGAATATCTGAATAAGCTTCCAGAATTTGATCATGAAATGAGAAAGCAAAGAGAAGATGCAGATTCTAGTGCTGAGGTATGTCAATAACAGGCAGAATAGAACATAGCTTATCTTTTTCCCATGTTGGATTGAATGGAGATAAGAAGATAAAATAAACTTTCTGATTGGCATTGTCTCTTAATACCTTGTTACACAACCTGCTTGTTTACAAGGATGATGAAAATAGATACAAGCTCTATATTTGATTACAAATTATTGAATACTATTTGGCATTTGCTCATTTGTTGATAATTTGTATCGAAGATGTTCTAGGAATTTTCAGATATGTTTCGGGCTAGCTCCTATTGAATTTCAGTAGTAGCTTTCTTTTTTTTGGTGCTTCCAGTAACCATTCATCATTTGTTTTCTTTTTGTTACTTCAATTTTTGAATTTTTAAGCTGGTCTTCAAATACTGATGTCTTAACATCGTGTGTTTTGCTTCAAAGGTTCTTAGATACGTTGGAGTTGTTGATACTCTTGCTAACAAGGGTCGTGTAGAGCTGAGGAGGTATTCGAAGACACATCCATTTGCCCAACTGTATGGATCTGACAATATCATCGCATTCAAGACAACAAGGTATCATACGCAACCACTTATTGTGAGAGGCCCAGGTGCAGGGGCGGAAGTTACTGCTGGTGGAGTTTTTAGTGACATTCTACGGTTAGCCTCCTATTTGGGTGCTCCATCTTAGTCATTATCTGTAAGAACGAATGATTCTTCTCCTGCTATGTTTGTTAGCCACTGACTAGATTTCGCCATTATAGTTAGAGTGAGATTTGTATTCCTTTCATAGGTTCAATTTCTTCATGATGAGATCTACTTGGTTTAGAATCTAGATGCCCTCCTTTTCCTAGCTTTCCTACCTTGGATTCTAGACAGGAAAAGTGAACATATACAGGTTTACATGCGAAGGTTCGTAATGGGAAAAATGGAGAATTTGCCATTACAAGCAGGGAAAGATGTGATTGGTAAGATTTGCATTAGCATAAGGCAAGTTTTTGCAAGACCTGGTCAAGGCTAAGGAGTCTGGGTCAAATTTTGTTTCATTTGAGAAGCACTGCCCCTTAGTGTGCACTGTGGAATATGAAAATATGAGTAATCATCTTATGACATGGTTAAGAAAAGTCCAAACTTGAATTGTGAATCTCTGGCACCTGGTGCCAGTTTGTTTTATTTATGAACTTCTATTTGTATTGAATTTAGAAATAAGGAAACTGGCTTGTATTATAGCAAGGACCCACCGAGGGGAGTCTGAGATAGAAGAGAGGATAAAAAAGATTGTGACTAGCATCTCTAGATAAGCTTCTTAAATGTCGCAAGAGTGCTTCGAATATTACTTACTGATGCTAAATCTATTCCTCACTTTTGGAATTGGGCAATGGAAATCTACAAATTGTGAGTGCTTGAAATATTCTACCTACTTTTCCCAGCATCAATGTGAAAATTTTGAATAGCCTTTGAAGGAAGTTTTGCTGATGTATGAAGAGTAATGTCTCATAGGTTATTGATAGTTTTGAGATTACGTATTTTGAAAACTTATTTCCCACCATGGAATTATATTTTTCTAATAGTATTTGTGCACGTTCTCATCAGTTCACTCATTTGCTAAGATATTTGGACTGCACGGGCTTTTGGGCAATGGTTTTAGTAGAAATTTATTAGTGTAAAATGCTTTCCCTTTGTTTCCATTATTTTTACTTGAAAGTTTTGAATGGTCCCGAGGAGAAAAGTTTTACCAATGGGAAATGTATCATGACTTATTATCTAGAGTGGAATTCTGACTCTTTGGTTTCAAATAAATTGTCAAAGGTTGCCCATAATATGAAAAGTTTATCAGATGTATTGCCGCCCATAATATGAAAAGTTTATCAGACGTGAGCTAACATAACTAGGTGTCCATTTATTTATAAAGAATATTTGTACAGTTCTTTATCTCCTATTTTGTTGCATGCCTGAATGGTATTAAGAGCTATTTCTATTCCTTAAACATACAAGAGTTTAATGTTTTTCATCATGATATTTGAGGCAAGGAAACATGACGCTTCATCAAACACATATATTGTACTATATTCTAAGGTGCTTGATTAGGTTTTCTTGTCTTTAATTTTGATGTGCCTTTAAACTAGAACTTCTAAGGGTAAAATCGCATTCAACAAAATCCTTTTTATACTAACTCAACAAAAAGCATTTTGCCAATTTGGATCAAAATCCAAGCAAGGCTTGGCGAATGAATGGAGGACTTCTTACTCATGGATATGAGTCCTTGGCCAAAACATCAGACCAGGCATCTGGAAAGGCACCCAAATTCATTAGTCTTTACCTATAGTATTCCCTATTGCTACTAGATAAGATAACTGCTTTTGGGAATCAACTGAAAGACTCTTTACTAATGGATATCGGTCCTTAACCAAAATGCAAGACCAGGGATGTCTGGAAAGGTAACCAGTTTCATGAGTCTTTACTTGTGAAATTTCCTGTTGCAACTAGATGATGGCTTGCGAGAATTAAATGAAAGAAGTTTTACTCATGCATATGGGCCCTTGACCAAAAAGGAGTTGATTAAAAATTCAGTAGAGGAAAATGGGTAAAATTGTTATAAATCAAGGTGAAAATACCAAAGAATGCTAAAGAGTGTTGAAATAATGTAACTGCGAAGAGCATTCTTATTCTTATTGTTATTTTATTATTAGGATTAATCCCCATTGTGGATTAATCATGTCGGTAATTGTATTAGGACCAAATCCCCTTTTGCGGATTGGTCATCGGACAATTATAATGGGCAGAATAAGAAGTCGGCCCCAACAGTTATTATGCATATGGGCCCTTGACCAAAAAGGAGTTGATTAAAAATTCAGTAGAGGAAAATGGGTAAAATTGTTATAAATAAGGTGAAAAATACCAAAGAATGCCAAAGAGTGTTGGAAATAATGTAACCGCTACATTCTTATTCTTATTGTTATTTTATTATTAGGATTAATCCCATTGTGGATTAATCATGCCTGTAATTGTATAAGGACCAACCTTTGCTGATTGTTCATCGGACAATTATAATGTAAGTAATAAGAAGTCGGCCCCAAATCAGCCATTGAGACCTGCATCACTTAAAGGTGGCTCTGCCCACCCGTGAGGAGAGGTCGGCCCTGCCAGTGAAATCCCTTTCACACGTGCCATTTTTGTATATATAGAGAGGCTAGTGCTTCACTTTATCACACAACTCACTTGCTCATTCTCTCACGGTGTCGCAATTACTGGAGAGAGGAGAAGCAAGAGTGGCACATCTCTTGAGAGGACTTTCTCAGATTGGTTTGAGCTATCTCTGAACATTGTATTAGCAATTTATGATAAGGGAAGTTTTTGGTCGGTTTTCCAGAGGAGTTTCAGATAAATGTTGTGTCTCTTGTGAATGTGTATTTTCGATCTTGTTCTTATGATGCTCTTATTCATTGAAATGCAAAGAACTAATGGCATAAACATTAACATGGCATCGTGAGCTAACCCCAAGGAAGCATATTTCCTCGCGAAGAGAAAAATTGTCATTGTTGCAAAGACCAAGAAATTGTGGTTTTTCAAAAGTGAATATTTTCAAATTTTAACCACCCAGGAAAGTCGCGACCTCCTCTGCGATCATTTTGGCACTTAGAGCCGCGACCTTTTCAAAGGCTGGATCTCGGAAAGTGAAACCCTATTTCACAAAGTACCAGAAAACAAAAAACCAGAGTGCACCGTGGCACCGTAAAACTAGAAGTACCAAACCGTAAATTCGCATCAAGCTTGAGGGGTGTTGGATTTTCTGAAATTTCGGGATTGCACCGTACTAACTCGCCTCACCAACGCATCTATCTCTAACCGGGCCAGCTTGCATTCAACAGCTTACAGTAACTACCAGCCAGACTACCAGTTGGTACCAGAGAACTAGTTGCACCACCCTTTGAAATTCTCAAGAGTCGGGTAATGACACTACCAGATGAAGCTACCACCCAAAATGCTAACAGGTATGTAATTCTGCTATTGTTTAATGGTTAAGCCCCAAATAGTATTTGTGTGAGTATGATCTCTTGTCATAGATCCAGAAGGATTCAAGATCCAACACATTCAGAGGAATGATGTGAACCAGGTGTGATTATTCTAATATATACTGGCCTTGTCATGTCATTATCTTAATCAAGCTGTATGTTGAAGCTAGGATCAAATTATTAGAAGGATTGAAATTTGATCATAGAGCTTTATCCCTCTAACCCAACCTTTGTCAAGATAGCATATTGTCTTTAGCAATGTAAGATAGGGTTGAAGAAAGCACTCTGCCACTTGAGTGGGAAGGAGACTTTGAAGAAAAAGCACTCATTCTGAGGACAAGGCTCTGTGTTTGATTAATCAAGATTCAAAGGTGGCCACATGACAAGTTGATGACTATAGTTGAGACAACAGCCTTTTGTAAAGTATTATACTTGATAGCATGTGAACATATAAAGGTAAATACCTTGTTCGATACAACTAACACCTCCAAGGAGAAACCTCGTGTTAGTTCTTAGGTTGCCATGGAAGAATGTTTACCGCCAACACTATGAGAGTGTTGACCTCATTTCTGTATTGTATTCCTTTACCTTTAATCTTGCTTCAGAGAATATATAAGTGATGGTCAAATGAGCTCATTTGATGATTGTTCATGCTATTGCTTTTATATTATCAAGAATGATATTATTCTTGCTTTTTGCTTCCTTGTTGACCTTGCTCCGTGTCACATGAGGAAGCTTATAACAAAGGTTGTAGAAGGCAAAGTGCTAAAGGAGAGACCGTAAAATGAAGCAATCACATCGGAAATGAAGAAATGGCCTACATAAGCTAGAGGGTCACTCGTATCGCCATGACCCACGCCATTAAAAATCTTGGCATTGAAGATTAGCTCCCTTCAACTAAGGTGCTACCATACATATGCAAAGTGGTCGTAGGTTTACTAGAACTCAAAGGTGACCATGTGAAGGCGTATGCAATGGATGCACAAGGGAAGAATATCAAGAACCCGCTTCTAAAGAGGAACAACAAGGCAGAAGGAATCCCAGAACTCATTCATCGGGGATTTGTGTGGTCCAATGCCATCATCCACCATTAATGGTATGTATACTATGTATCATTCATTAATGATTATTCTCGTGAAAAACCTGGATATATTTGAAGTAATCTAAAGAAGATCATAAATTCAAAGCCTTGATAGAAAACCTTCTATAAGGAAGATTTTAAGACACTCGTGTTAGATAATGGAGGAGAATATACCAAAGAGTTCGCGAATATTCCAGAAAGATGTTGGAATCAAGATCCCCAACAAAATGGTGTAGCCGAACGGAAGAATAGAACTATGTCGGAAGTCGAAGATCAAGATCTCCCACGCGGCTTAAGGGGCGTAAGCCGATGGTAATTGTTTGCGTGCGCAACCCATTATTCCATAGAGCACTTGGTTCAAGACCCCTAAGAAATGCCCAATCGGAAAGAAGCCAGAGGTGTTTTCATCTCAAAATATTTTGGTCAGCCTGCTGTTTATTGGATATAATCGGGAAGAGAAAAGAAACAATGGAACCCTCCGAAAAGAAGGAAATATTCGTGGGATACATCGCGAAGTATCCAAAGCCTTCAGAATCTACATACCCCGTCACCGCCATATTGAGATCACAGGGACGTGACCTTGGATGAAGAAGCAACACTTAAGAAATCAAGAAGATGCCAAATTTTGAAGAAATGTAGGAAGAGGAACTTGTAAATCCTAGTACTATAGAATCTGTGAGGTAAGTTCCTAATCGGCAATCAGAAGGGAAGTCAGAATCTCCGACATGAGGAGACTTCAAGATCATGATATAACAAAAGTTCAAGAACCTCCTCAAAATGACCTTCTCTCCCATGCTAAAAGAAAGCTTGCTTGGGCAGAGCTTTATACAAGATGGAGAGAAGCATGGTGTTCCGGAAGGAACCACAAGACAAAAGCATCTCAAAGCTATTCTCAAGCTACACGGCTTTGATGTGCAATCTACTTTGATGAAGAACCCATATGCTTTGAAGAGGCCATCCAAAAAAAAAAAAAAAAAAAAAAAAAAAAAAAAAAAAAAAATCCATAATAAAGAATGATGTACAGAAAATAGTTCCCAAACCAAAAGTAAGGATGTGGTATCAAATCAAAATGTATTCTTCAAAATAAAACATGTCATGGAAGTATTGAGAAATATAAAGCAAGATTTGTCGCCGGCTTCTTCCTTCTAAGAAAGACATTGACTATGAGGGAGACATTCGCCTTGCGGGCTGATACACTTCGATCATAACCATTATAGCTCTTGTATCGCGCCAAGATGAATGGAAGCTTCTAATTGCATGGACGCGGAAGACAACTTTCCAATGGTGTTATCAAAGAGGAAGTAGTATATAGAGCAACCCCAAGGATTTGAGGTTGAAGACATGAAGTGTCATGTTCCATTTACTGAAGAAAGCCTTACACGGATTGAAGCAAACTCCTAGAACTTGGTACACAGATAGATGGTTTCTTGATGAGTTTAGGTTTTTACCAAGAGTAAATTTGATTCAAATCTCTACTTCAAAAATTATGGATAATGAACCGTTAATATTACTACCGTGATGTGGATGCCTTATTCAGTTGAAGAAGAAAAGCCCATCAACGAATGTAAACAAAGAGACTTGCCCGATAATTTGAAATGAAAGACCTTTGGTCTAATGCAATACTTCTTAGGCCTTGGGTATGGCAGAGTCCGTGAAGAATCTTCCAACCAAGGGAAGTACACGGTCAAAAAATCCAGAGATTCAACATGCTAGAATGCAATTCCATGAATACTCCCATGGAAGCTGTCGGGTTACTAGTCGACATTTCACGATTTGATAGGATGCCACTCGCATGTACGATTATTGATTGTCATGTACCGAATTTAACACCAAATCCGGCATTATTTATTTTGGCAAAGAACACCTTTGAGTCGGCCGATAGAGCCCGACGCGGTTCACCCAGTGGTCGCAGCCTGCGGATGAGGTACCTTAAAGGTACAAATGGATTATGGTCTCAAAATTTATGATGGAGATCATGACTTCACATTGAGTGGATATATTGATGCAGATTAGGAAGCGCTATACGTAAAAACACTTCCGTGATGTTGTTTCCAGCTTGGGATCAGCTTGGCGATCTCGCGGGCAGAGTAGGAAGTAATCAGCATTGCTCTCAAAGTACAGTTGAAGCAGAGTACATTGCCGCGATGTCTCCTCGCTGTGAATCTATATGGCTTTGAAAGTTGCCGACATGCCCATTTGACTTTGAGATGAGAGCAACCGCGATTCTATGTGACAACCGGAGTCGCGATAAAGATGACAGAGAATCTTGTGGTCACTTAATAGCTCCAAGCACATAGAGATCCATATCATTTCATCCGCGACATGAAATGAGAGAGCCTTAGTTTTCCAAAGACATAGCACCTGGGATGAACGTGGTATCGAATGCGTTGATTCAAGCCTCTATCTCATGTAAAGTTTGAACACTTTCGGTGTAAGTTTGGTAGTTCGAAGGACCTCCCAAAGGGGAGGTTATATATGTTCTTTTGTTTTGACCTTTGCCGTTAGATCGCAGCAAGATGAGTCATTGCTTCACATCTAACAACGAGATCAGAAACAATGAATCATCTTGATTTACGTATAAAAACGAGGTCAGAAGCAAGGATGTAAAGCAAGATGAGTCATTGCTTCCGACTTCGCTGTTAGACGTAAAAGCATGACGCCGTGTTCCTTGCTTCCACCTCGCTGTTAGACGTAATCAAGATGAGTCATTGCTTCCGACCCCGCTGTTAGACGTAGCATGATCGCCTGGATTCCTTTGTTTCCGACCTACCATAGACGAAGAAGATAGATTCTCGCTCAATTCCTCGCTTAATAGGACGAAGTTTAGATAAGTTGATGTGTTCCTTGCTTCCTCGACTCCTCGTTGTTAGATGTAAGTAAAGATGAGTCATGCTTCTGACTTCGCCGTTAGATGTCACCATCGCCATCCCATTCCAACCGCCTAATCCACCCACCATCCCATTCCGCCCAAGATGTCACCGATTAATCGAAGCTACCAAATTTTACCGAATCAGTGGACATTGAGCCGCTAGTAATTTCCGTTCTATAGTACGGATGAGGTATCATTTTTACCGATATTACTTGATGTAACGATGATAGCATTCTTCGAATGATGATGTTAAGTCGATGAAGAAAACTCGATGACTCAGAATATGCTAGCCAATGTTTCAAGATGATATTGATGATAATGTCCTCCATGACAATCGATGATGTACAATTCCTCTCTCGTCCGATGTCGATGAATAATAATTCCTCTTGTTAAGGGGAGGTTGAAATAATGTAACCCGGCTACATTCTTATTCTTATTGTTATTTTGATATTAAGATTAATCCTCCCATTGTGGATTAATCATGTCGTAATTGTATTAGGACCAAATCCCCTTTAAGCGGATCATCATCGGACAATTATAATGGGCGTATTAAGAAGTCGGCCCCAATAGTTATTATTGAGACCCAGACTAATTTTAAAGGTGGGTTTACCCACCCGTGATGAGAGGTCGTCTGCTGAAACCCTTTCACACGGTTAGTGTTGTATATATAGAGGCTGAAGTAATCAATTTTATCAATAATAACCCACTTGCTCATTCTCTCATGAGGCAATCTGCAATTACTAGTTGGAGAGAAGAAGAAGAGCATGATCTCTTGAGGACTATCTGTGTTGGTTTGAGTTATATCTTGAACATTGTATTAACAATTTATGATAATGAAGTTTTTGCTGGGTTTTCTTCCCCTAAAGGTTTTCCTAGGATAAATGTTGTGTCTCTTATGAATGTGTATTTCTCAGTGATATTGTTCTTATGATGCTCTTATCTATTGAAATGCAAAGAACTATAATAATGGCATAAACATTAACAAAGAGCGATACTGAACATCCTTTATACCAAATGGATGGAGACAATAGTTGCTAGAGTAAGTGGTAGATACAAAGTTGAAAGTCACTTTGCTTTTGAAGACAAACCTAAACTAAATACATGGTGAGAAGCCATGGTTGCAACAAGTGAAAGACCAATGATTTAATTACTGAAAGTTAGTTATACATGGAAAGACATGGAAAAAATTATGTTGGAAGCCTTAAGCTAAACATAAAACTGCCCTCTTGGATGGGATAGTTCTAGTCTTTATTTTTTCGAAAGGGAACAAATCCATTGTGATTAATATAATTCTTAAAATCCAAAGAAATAAGGTACATCTTCATAAAGAAGCATGAGCACGTCGAGCTCATCCAAAATACATGATTTAAATCAGTTTGAAACATGTGTCCAAGCATAGGCTAGTCACCCTTTTGGTGTTTCCCTAAGGCTCTTTTTAGACATGATATGTGAAAAACGTTGTGGATATGACTTTTATCTGGTAATTCCAACCCATAAGCTACGTGATTGTTTTTTTTATTAATTTGATATGGTCTATAAAACTTTGGAGCCAATTTATTCTTTCCTTGGTGTTTAAGAGATCACTGTTTGTATGGTTGAAGTCTTACAAACACATGTTATCGTGCAATCTATACTTGCCAAAGCCCAAGGCAAGTAAATGAGATTGACGTAACAAACAGTATATTCTATCACTGTCACCTTAATAAGAAATCCCCACTTTTTAGGGATAGGCAGGGTCTACCCCAGGGGAGGCGTCCTCGGTAACCTAAAGGGCTGGAAAATTAGGGTTATGGTTAAGATATATTCCACCCTCTCACTGGTTACCAAAGTCACCAAGTCCGTGTCTAAAAGATGAGGCTAATGAAGTGCTTGATGTACCTTCCCGAAACAAGACAATATAACATGCATATACAATAATCCCAAGTACAAATATGATAATAACACTTCAATAGACAATGGACAGTGAAAATAAGTGCTAGCTGATATAAAATTGCAGTGGTTAATTTACAACAATTAATAAATTGTAACAACTGCAATAAAAACTCTTCAGAATTGCTTGAAAAGACAGTGAAAAGATAACATTTACTAAGCAAAATGATAATCAAATGTCATAAGCAACTTCTGAAGTGTTTAGCTAGCATTCAAAGGCAATTATGCAGAAAATTTGCTACAGTTAGATGGCTGTAATAAACATTTATAACAACAACAAAAAAGTTAGCGATCTAGGCTAAATTAGTGTTAGATTTAATTAGTAATAGCTTAAGAGAATAGTGTTCGAGTGTTTGATCAACCTTCCAACAAAAGAGAGACAAGAGACTAGTGCCTTTAGGGTTTATGGAGTCAATTATATCAACACATTAACTTGGAGAGACAACAATGATTATACTTGTCTAAAATATAACAAGGTGGAAGCTTGAGAAGTAGTACCTTAAGTTCTCAAGCACCAAGCCTCAAAGAGAAGGTTCAACTAGGGTGTAAGCACTTCTAGGCCCTAGTGATTTTTCCTATCCTTAGACTCTTGAAAAATATTAATGCTATAAGAAGTAGACAAAGCTTCTAAAGTGCTAGCACTTTAGGGCTTTAGAAGTTTGTCTAGACAAGATCTTCTTAAGCAAAACTAGCAAAATAAAGAGCAAGAAAGAAACACCTTATGATTCTTACTCCTATGGTTTCAAGCAAGCAATTTCATAATCTTACATATGAACAAGTAAACATACCATAGAAATTTATTATGAAATGAAAATTGCAGATTTACTTACTTCACCAAGAATAATCAAACACAAAAACCCTAGATTTGCCAAAATTTCACTAAGAAATGATTCAAAATGCATCCAAAATAACCTCCAAGCAAGTGTGCCTTGGTAATTTCAGCCAATAACCCCTTTAGAGAGAAAATTTCAGTCCTCCCTCTTGTGAGAGGTGAGTTATGATATAAAAATGAGAGTACTTTATGTTTATTTATACAAAATTTTGACCTTTGATTAATTTTCAGGTCAAAATAAGGGTGACCTAGCCATTTTACAATAAAATTCAAATTTGACATAATTAAAATTAATTTGCATCTAAAGACACCTCCAAGGGTGACGTCATGCCCTTCTAGGGTAACGTTGAGGCCCATAAGTGGAACGTTGAGCTAGAAATGTGGGACGCTTGGCCTCCAGAAGCCCCACACGTGCCACCAGGCTCATAAATGCCTCCAAAATGAAAACCCTAGCTCTGAATGATGTCTAGGGTCATGATGGTGACATCCAGGGCCCTCAAGGGCCAACGTCCATGTGGAAGAGAAAGGTCCCCCTAGGTCTAGGTCTTCCAAGGTGCCTCCAAAGACAATGTCCTTCTTTTTCCTGGTGCAAATCTTCAATGTCTTCTTACCCCTGGCTGGGGTTGCAACATCCATTTGTGGGCTTTAAGCCCCCATGAAGGTCCGAGCTAATCATTCCCTCATGTGTACTTGTCTACTGGGCAAGGTCATGCAACAACAACAAGTACGCCCTCCAGGGGTTCATAAATCACAAAGATCATAGCATGTAAATCACATCTAATAATTAAATTACCCAAACATGTGCATCAAACCCCCCTTAACCCAGACAAATGCTCAAAGATGTTATGCAATTTGACAAGTTAGGTTTGGAGAAGGTCTCAAGGCGTCCTATTGGACTAATCTCCCCTTAAGTTTGGGGTGTTTCCTAGGTGGGATCTAATCCAAGTCATGTAAGTGGATGAGGTGGCATGGGGTAAGTGTTTGGGCATGGGGTGCATGTAATAACAGGGAAATGTAAAGCCTTGAATGTGGTTTCCTTTGTAAAGGGCGAGTTGCACCTTGTCGTGAATGCAATTGTTTCCTAGCCCATTCATTGCCTTTTATTCTTAGCTTTATTTCTTTTGATCTTTTGCTTTCAAGGGAAAAGGTGAGGGCCACTGTCTTGGCTTGATGACCAGAGGTGACAATGTTATCCACAAACACTTCATGGAAATGAGAAGGCTGGCTCGTGATGAGATCCCCTTTCTCTTAGCTATGCCACCAAGAGCCACTACCCTGGTTTGATGGCCAAATAGGTGGTAGTGTCATATCGCTACATGCCCATGGTCATACTAGGCTGGCTCATGATGATACCTCCTATCCATCAACTAGCACCTTAAGTGTTTATGCATCTTATGAGTCCCCTTTTCTTACTGAGAAGCCTTTCATTTCTTTCTTGAGAATCCCTAGGCGAAGCATCTCAAAGGTTTCAACATTGGCTTTTAACTCTTGTCAGTGACTTTTACTCTCTCGGCCTTTAGCCCCTTCTTCCCACAAGGTAAGGTACAACTCTTCCTAGCGCAACCAATCCCAATGCTCAAACAAGGATAGGGGAGATGGAAGAAATAAAGATGAAAAGTGGTAAGTATGGAGGGATAGACGATGACTTTTCATAGATCCACCCAGTGACAACCCATCCTAAAGGGAAATCAACTTACTAGGGCATCATGTCAACCCTCTAGGTATGAACGAGCCAAAGAGCATAATTTCCAAGCAAACGTCATGAAATGAAGAGTGATTCAATACAACATATTCAAGTGCTTCAAAAAATCGGAGTGATACATACTATGATACCCGGACTAATTACCTCATGGAGCAAGACTTACTGCTACTTCAACACTAGGCTGGTGGGATGGATACTGTTGCTAGTGATAAATGGACTGCATTGAAGAAAAGAGGCCCCCTCCAAGTCCATGCTCAAGTCGTTTGGCTCTCGGTACTCCATGTCTAGGACATGTGGGCCTCGAGACATGATCTCCTTAGTTATCCCTAGGCTAGGGGATAACAATACCCATTCTCCAACTTCAAATTCTCTTTCTGTTCGGTGTTGGTCAGCTTGTTGTTTCATTTTGTTTTTGGCCATGGCGAAGTTTTCTTTGAGTTTTTGAACAACTTTTTGACTTTCCTCTATATGATCTTTTATTGATGCAACTTTTGTTTGATTTGTGACTAACTCTTTCCAAGATGGTGGTTGATATCCATAAATGTTGATGATTGCAGCTATGTGAGACATTCTCCATCTTACAAACCTATGAGATGTGGATCATTGCAACTATGTGAGTCTTTCTCCAGCTTACAAACCTGAGATAAAGCGCCTAAGAAGGGTACATGGTTCCTACCTAAGACAGCGCTGGAACGTAGAGATGACCTCCTCCATTCAGAGTGTTGAGAAGAACTCAAGATGATTATCCAGTGGGAAAGGCGATATGTTGAGTTAGACGTGCCTGTGGCTGAGCACAAGGTGAATGTGTGAAATCTCAAAGTGTTGGGTGCATCGTCATGTGAACATAAATGAAGATGATGTATTAGCCTCCTCTAAGAAACAGAGTTGACGAGAAACTCCAGATGATTCTCCTGTGTGAGATAGTGGGAAAGAAGATCTGTAGAGTGGACGTGCATGTGGATGAGCACAGGTGAACGTGTGAAGATTTGGTTCTTCTATGTAATGCAGTGAGCTAGAGATATGGACATCCCTATGGATGTGCCCCTAGTGGATGAACACTAGTGGGTGTATAAGATCCTTTGCTAGATTGTACAAGAGTTAG
>SNQJ01S0060290.1:521-42307 GCA_010110895.2 Picea sitchensis
GGGGGGGGTGTTTCCCATGAGGTTTTCCCTCTTTCCTCACTTTAATTTCAGTGTATCTTTTGTACTTGGGTACCTAACATGGCCTTGTTGTCGAGACCCAATCTTTATTTTCACCATAGTGATGTTCAAGGGGGGTGTTTGAGTTATGTCACACACACCTAGGATTTATTTTTCCTAAAGTTTTTATTTGTTCATTAGTCATAATTAGTCATTATCTATTCTCCTATATTTTAGGAGAGAATATTCCACCTGGAGAATATTCTCTTTCAATTCACACTTCAGTTTGACTAGTTGAGTTGAGTTTAGGTGTTGCATTAGGATCATCACCATGCAAAATTGGGATCATCACCATGCTAATTCAACCTTGCCTTGGTATCATCACCAAATTGGTGCATTAGCCTTGATTCCCTAAGTTAACTCCACACTACTTCCTGTTCAATCAGTTAACTGAAGACTAGTTGACTAGTTAACTCAACTAGGTGGCAGTTCACTCTTGTAACTGCCTGAGAGACTAGAATAGGTGGCAGATCACTCCCGCAACTGCTGGTGTGTGTCCAGATCACTCTAGACCACCATTATGGCGACTTGGTTCACCTCAAGTCGAACTCATTGAGTTATACTGAGTATATCATGTGTAAATTATTCATTATTCACAACGATTAATGATAATTCTTTCCATTCTTTGTCTCTTTCTTCTTATTTTTCCAATTCTCTTTGCAAATGTGTGTATCATTGTTTAGCTAGATCTATTTTGTGCAGGTTCAACACATTTACATATGTGTTACCAAAGATATATGGGAATCCACTTTCGATAGTAAAACCAAGGCCTTACCCTGATAACTATATAGATCAAGAAAATAGCCAAGAAAGTAAAATAACTAACAAAATAAGTAGACAAAGAAGGCGAGTGTAAAAGGCACCAATACAAGTCGAATAATATGTACATCAATGGTACATTAATAATACAACTCAATGTAACAACCCCACAACCATATCATAACTAACTAGTTGATATGATTTAGTTAGGACTTAGGATTATTTCCAACAAACCCCCCTTTAATATTAAGTCCATACAAATGTATCAACTTACCAACAAAAACTAGTGCAAAGGATGATAACATATCCAAGTCTTTAATCTCTA
Organism: Picea sitchensis; assembly: GCA_010110895.2. Taxonomy (NCBI): domain Eukaryota; kingdom Viridiplantae; phylum Streptophyta; class Pinopsida; order Pinales; family Pinaceae; genus Picea; species Picea sitchensis. The sequence continues at coordinate 1,663 of SNQJ01S0060290.1, forward strand.
AATCATGGTCTGAAATCTCATGTCTGTCTATGAATATTTTCCCGAAAAATCACCAAAAGTGGATGTTGAAACTAAGTTTAGAACACTCACTATGTAACAAATGAGATAGACAACCTATAGGTGTTCAATGAAGTGAACCCAAAACCAATGAGAGAAAACCTGGATGAGATATGAATTGGCTACATGTCCTACACATCCCAAATCCTAAAAATGCTTGGCAATCATGAATGCGCTAAGCACAAATGAAGAAGAAACAATTGACCTATTCTAGATCTGAAGATCATCCCTATAAAGTTCAAATACTATCAACTGAACAAAAAAGTTCACAAACTGCTCTCAGAAATATACACACTAAAAATCTGTCAATAATCCACCTGATAGAAAAAAGTGTCGAAAGGCATCCAAACCTTGTATCCATAAAAATATTGTATCCACAAAAATCCATCTTGTATCCATAAAAATCATCTATGTAGTAAACCAAATGAATTGTTGGTACTATCACAAATATAAAATGTTGAATCATCATCAAGGTGTAGAACTATTGAACCACCATCAAAGTCACAAAGTGACCAAAATCCATCGAATTCCAAAATGTGGAAAACCATCCATCCATCCAATATCCATCAAAAATCCAAAATCCATTGTAAACTTCCAAGTGCTAAGTTGTCTCGGAAAAAATCCTATGAAGGTCAAACTAACCAATCAAATCCATCATCAAATCAAGAAACAAACACCATGTCCTAAAATAATCCTCAATCATCCGTCATCATAAACTCATTTTCAATCCCAAATATTGAATCCATAATCAATCATAAACTACAATCCTATAATTTAGACTTCGAAACTTGAAGTCTGACATTAACAGTATTTTCCCCATTGTCGACTGAAAAGTGAGAAGTATAGATAATGAGATACACCCCCCTTGAAAGTAGAAAAGAGTAATAAAACTGTCTTTGAGTGGAGTCTAAAGACTCAATATTCAAATCATAAGACTACATCCAGCGGGCCTCGATCATTCCCTGTATCATCCAATCCTAAAAAGCATTCATTTCCATCGACTGTAGAAATATCTCCTCTCAAGAATGATTGTCCCTGTGTATAAACTTGTTGATAATATCTCTCCAATAAATTGGCTTCCAAACTCCAATACCAGTTCCCTAACCATTCAAAATGAATATGTTTCCTCTTATTTTCTTGCTCTTCTGACACCTTCTGAGAGGTGATTAGTCTTCCCACAAAAACTACATGCGTGAATATCAAAACACTTCGAATCATCATGGCCAAAATGACGTCAGTGTTTTCATTGCATGAGGTCATTATCCAATTGAGCATCATACAAATATGCAATACTTATAGCAACATCATCATCCTTAGAAATCCACTATACCTATTCCTTACCAATATCCTCAAGCTCTGTCTTCTGATCATCATTAAAAACACCTCCACTTACAAAGAAAACATGTTTTCAATATATAGGAATAAAAATTTATCATGAACCTTGTTGTATCCTAAGCCATATTGGTTATGTTTAAATTGTAATTCTTCCCATGATGAACAATTCTAATTGATTTTTCCCATTTATCAACAACTTTTTATGTCATAGGGACTTCCAGTTTGTTTTGAAGTTTGAACATATCCATTTTCCTATGCATTACTTGTAAGAAAGTAAGCATTGTGGTGAGAGTTCATGTATTTATTGCAATTTTAGATTCTAGAGTTGAGTTAATTAATGTGTGTAGTATTGTAAATATTTCTTCATTCCTCACCATATGGAAGAGTGTGTAATATGCAAGAGTTGTAAGACTTAAAAAGTGTGAAGAATTATTTTTAGAACACCATAAAAACTATGAAGCAAACTTATTTGATAACCCCTTATTCCATTTCAGGTGGGTTGTACAAAAACATGCTTGCTTACAACTTCAAAAAGTTACTTCAACAAGGAAGTAATAAACTTATTAAAATTTGTAATGTCCCCATTTTTGGACTTACTTATGTTAGAGATTGGGATGCCTATCAAAGTATCCAATTGGGGGTGATAGGACGTATTGAGGGGTTTTATTGGGCCTGAATCACCTTATTGATCATATTTCATCATCAAAATCCATTCCACATAGTTTGTCTTTGGTTTCGTTGCATTCTGACGATTTCCATAATTTTGAGTTATTATGGAGCATATTTTAATTAAATTCACTAAGGAGGTCATTTTGGGCATAATACTTGAAGAAACCTCTTAGAGTAATAGCTCATCAAAATCAGGAGGAAGAGCACTATAGGTTAAGATGATGAAAAGTGACTTTCAGTGGTTGGAGAAGCCATAAGGACAAATTAATCACTTTTTAGAGGAAAAAAGGTTAATTAATTAATAAAGTGATTTTATGAAGTAATATTAAAAGTAAAGTAAAATTCACTTGGAAAGAAAAGATGAACATGGGTATAAAAGAGAGATAGCGGATTATATTATCTCATTATGTTTTTTTGATATATTGGTATATGGCTTCTTAGCTAGAGAGCCCATGGTACTTGGGGGTTTTTATGGTTTTGACTGAATAAAACCTAGAGATCAACAAGGGAGTGAAATATTCTCCTTCTCTTGATTCAAGATTGGCCAAGGAGGTGAAAGATTCATCCCTCACCATTCTAGTACAATTTCTATTCAGCTACAGGTATCAGTTCTAAAGGGAAGAGGAGGAATTGCACATTTCTAGAGTTTCTTTCCAGCTTGGGTGTATCAGTTGAAGATGACAGATTCGATTTGGATGGGGAAAGATAAGATATATAGTTGAGCTCCTTCTAGTATTGGTTTTTACCACTCTAACACATTCTTGCATCAATATTTGAGAGTATTCTTCAGCCTATCCATTCTATCATCCAGGAGAGTGTGTTTATCTTCAAGAGGGTGCATTGTTCATAGGGTATCTAGTGTTTTGGAGTGTGATATCACTCCCAATAGATAGGATATTTACCAAATGAGTTTACATCACCCAATCTATGTTTTGAAAATGATTTTCAATGGATTAGTTGTCATCTTCAAGGAGGCCGAATTCTTAGCTTGCTACAACTAGAGAGGGAGAATTTCTTCTAGAGAAGACATCACCTGTAGAAAGGGAGAAGGTTGGATGTTGGAGATATTTGGTATTAAGATTGGGGAGGTTTTTGGAATCCTATATATTCATATTTATATTGTACTTTGGAGGCATTATCAACCACACTCATTATTCTTCTCTCTATGATCCAGATATTCTCTACTATTGTGTGGAGGTTAACTATCTATGATGAATAAAATCAGATCTAAGGTATTTGTGACTATTTCTTGTGTTACATGTATCAAATCTTGTTGAGTATATGTCATTGCTATATATATATCATTTACTTGTTGGAAACGCAACAAAAATCATCATCTTAAACCCCAACGCAACACAACAAGACTAAATCAACAAACTATTTGACAAAATACCACAACTAGAAAACATAAAAACTTAATATGTTCCACGCAAAAGCACTTGGGAACATTACAGTGGTATGAGAGAAAAGTTCCTTCGTCGGCCTGTGATAAAAATTGATGATATAGAGGAGAAATGGATTTTGCAGAGGAGAGCATATATTGTGATGAGGAATATAAATCCCTTAGTGAGACATTCAGGGCTCAAATAACATTCCAACAATTTGTATCCATCAAAACTCGTTGCATTATGGACCAAGAATATGGAAGAAGTCAATTCTTGGAAAATAAGAGCAGAGGAAATAAGAGCCAAAGAAGTCACTAAGGTAGGTACATCACCATATGATAGCAAGGGAATTTTCTACAGTTGTAAAGATCCTTGTGAGTTGGATCACAGATTCTGGAGTAAAGGGAGAGCGCATTACATTGAGGTGCACTATGACAGTGATGAGGAGGATGTATATGAAGATGTGACCTTATATGCCTCATTAGAGTAGTTCGAGAAATCCTTTGCATTAAATGGACTGTTGGAAAGTCAGGATGATAACTCATGTTCTTTAGTTTCCTAATCATATAGTGTTGAGGACTCAACACTTCACCATAGTAGTGATACTTGTGAGGATCCAACCAGGGAAACACCTAGGCATGAGGAAGATCAGAGATTGGATGACCTACCTTTGGATGTTGGTATGAGGTCATGCATGGGGGATAATTTTCCTCCGATGGAGTTGAGCATGACACAATCCTTACCTTCTCAGAAACTTATAATAGACATGACATAGGAGGATATCAGTGGAATTCCAGATGTGGTAGAGGAGCCTTGTGCAGTATTTGAACTCAAGGGACATACGGATCTACAGGCCCAAGGGGAGAGGCATGACCTAGGGACAAATTAATATATGCATACATATCAGTATGGGGAGAGTGAGTCACCTCTTTTGGGGAGTCCATTGATAGATCAGGTTGGGGAGACCGACATGTCATTCAAATACTTACTTTTGGGACCAATCTACAATGACAAGAATGATTTCGTTGTTGGTCGGGATGACCATATCACATGTTGGGACACATCTGTATGGGATCCAGGTGCAGATGATATTAGTAGGGTGAGTGCATAGAAGGATACAACTAAACATACATGATATAGGGCAATTCAGATGGAGGTATATGTAGGTGATTATGTACAGTGGAATATATGAGGGTTTAGTAGCATAGCGGATGGTGGACAAGACAATGCCTTATATCTTGAGGAGTGTGTTGATGGGGATTCCACTGTTGACATTAGTAGTGGGATTCATGAGGCATCACCTCAAGAAGAGAGTGATCATGATTCAAAACACTTGCCAGGACAACTGAGATTCAGAGAGGACATGATCATGGAAACATTGATGATACATACACATTGGTGGCAGAGTATTGTTGGAGGGCGTCAATGAAACATGATAGTTTAGATGGTGATTTTTCCCTTGATGACTTTGAGACACTCAGGGAGAGAGTGACTCTGATGAGGATGGATCTTTAGTAGTTACTTATGGATATAGATTACCTTTTGGAGGTTGGCGAGATGTATCATAGGGCACTGAGGGAGAAGGATACTAAGGTGGAACGACTCACTCATGAGATGGTAAGCACACAAGGATTATTGGAAGGTGAAAAAACAACCTTTCAATAATCAAATTCCATATTAGAGGAGCTTTTTGAGGATACTATTCAAGGATCCATTACATCTATCTCAACATAGAGTCATATATATATTTCAACTACATCACTAGAGGATGTTGGTGATTTGGTAGAGGAGAACCAATCGATGGAGGAGAATGAGTACCCAGGATCACTAATGATTATGGAGAGATGTGATCTGAAGGAATGTGAGGATGTTCATGTGTCACAAGGACCACCATTCATGAGGGGTTATGAGACAATTGTTCATACACATACACATGGGGATTTTAGAGCCAGGGGAGGTAATGAGGCCACTTCCATTTGGGTTCCAAAATTGGTTGACATCCATGTAGATTTTGACCGAGTTGTACACCCATGATACATGATGATGCAGGAGGATATAAGATATTGCATGATTATACAGGGGAATACAGTGATGAGAGGTAGTTCACAGAGGAATGTAGAGGTGTATAGTGGGATCCAGCGGGATGCATTGGAGTGCAGGGAGGAGACATATTTAGTGGAGCATGGAGATTCATTTCCCTTACAACAACACATTGATATGGGACATCATATTCTCAGTAGAAACAATCATATGAGTGATGATGGAGGGAGTGTGATTGACCATAAGTTTTTGGATTTACTTATTGTTGTACCCGATGGTTTGAGATTAGTGAGGAGTATAGGAGATTATTTGCCATGGGTTCCTATGGATGAGTTCTTGATCAAGCATTTGGGATCGACCAATTCATTTGACACTCCCTAGTCCTACATACAGTTGCAGTTATTTATGTTAGCCTTCCCCGATACTTCCAGTATATGCAACAACATAGGGGGAGATATTTAGTTGCATGAGGCATGGAGAGTTGTTAGGAAGAGACCATCAGATGAGAGATATTTCATTATATGCAACAAGATAGGGGAGAGTTGTTCAAGGCAGTCAAATGAGACCTTGGATGTGATGGAGAGCATCCTCAGTCACGAGATAGAGGATATTCTATAGATGGATATAGGTTCAGAGTCTCAACAGGATGAGGACCAGGAGTAGAGTAGGACAAAGGATTTTGATGAGGACTATGAGGTCAATTGGCAGGATGTATGGTCACATCAAGAAGAGTCAAAGATATTTAGGACCACACATGATGTACCTTAGGTTGGAAAAATGGCCATTTTAGGGCTCATCAGCATATCAAAGAGAGATTCTCCTACAAGGATCTCAAGGATGATGTCATGAGGCACATGGGGGTATGCTTGGTATGTCAACATCATGAGTCATGGCATGATTCCTTAGCCATCCTCATTTCAGGGAAGATTTGGGAGAGTATGCTAACATCTATCAACCCTAGTGTCCTAGAGCTATATAGTAGGGTTGAAATCATAGGGATACTAGCAGAGCATGGGACACCGCAGATAGCAGTATGGATTGACAGGGAGGCCAAGTTTAGTGATTATGGACTAGACAACATAGATATCAATACACTTCGTCTAGAGGTTTATAGTTTAGTGGGCATTGATATACTTGGTATGGAACCCTTAGAGTTATGTGATGCAAGGTTTAGTGCTCTTCTAGAGCTCATGGGAGTTTTAGGTACTTGCATGATATGCTCCTTCCATTGTTGAGGGAGTTTGAGAGTAGATCAAGATGAAGATGCTATGTGGTAGGATGGATGAGCTTGGTTTAGGATCGGGTATATCAACAGATCATGTTCTTGGTTAGAAAGGGTCCTAGATTCTATCGGATATGGTAGTTGAGAGATGATTTTAGGTCAGAGACTCATTGATGGATGAATACAGTATTTACTTGTTCCATTGGTTAGCGGTCTTCAGGAGACTCATGGGGTTGATGTATTATAGGACTATACTTTACAGGGTACAATTCACATCTTGATTTGGGATCCATGGATTGGAGTGCTTTGTAGTCCAGATTTTGATGGAGTTGAGATCCAAGTGGAGCAGTTTCTTGAGGAGTTGATTGAGGATCTATTGCACATGATCATTCTACTCATCAAAAACATTTGGGTCGCATGTGTGGTGAGCACTTGGAGGGGCAGTGTCCTAAGGGGAGGGTATTACAGGTCACATAGGTGGATATGGGACCCTGGGATCATATATAAATTGATTCATTTATTGCTTGAGGTCAAGCAATATTCGAGCAAGGAGCACTGTAATGTACCCATTTTTGGACTTACTTATGTTACAGATTGGGACGCTTATCAAAGTAGCCGGTTGGGGTTGATAGTGATATAGAAATGTATTGAGGGGTTTTATTGGGCCCGACTCACCTTATTTATTATATTTCATCATCAGGATTCATTAAGCAGAACTTGTCTTTGGTTTTGTTGCATTCTGACGATTTCCGTAATTTTGAGTTATTATGGAGCATATTTTAATTAAATTCACTGAGGAGGTCATTTTGGGAATAATACTTGAAGAAACTTCTTAGTGTACTAGCTCATCAGAATCGAGAGGAATATCACTACATGATAAATTGATGAAAAGTGACTTTCAATGGCCAGAGAAGACATAAGGACAAATTAATCACTTTTTAGAGGAAAACAGGTTAATTAATTAATAAAGTGATTTTATGAAGGAATATTAAAAGTAAATTAAAAGTCACTTGGTGAGAAAAGATGAACAAGGGTATAAAAGAGATATAGGGGATTATATTTTCTCATTATATTGTTTTGATATTTTGATATCTGACTTAGCTAGAGAGTAGCTAGAGAGCCCATGGTACTTGGGGGTTTTGAGGGTTTTGAGTGAATAAACCCTAGATATCAACAAGGGAGTGAAATATTCTCTTGTTATTGATCCAAGATTGTCCAAGGAGGTGAAACATTCCTCCCGCACCATACTAGTATAGTTCCTATTCAGCTACATATATTAGTTCTATAGGGAAGAGGAGGCAGGGCACATTTCTAGAGGTTTTTTGCAGGTTGGGCGCATCAGTTGAGGATGAGAGATTCGATTTGGATGGGGAAAGATAGATCTATAGTTGAGTTCCTTCCATGATTGGTTTCTACCACCCTAGCGCCTTTTTGCATCAATATTTGAGAGTATTCTTCAACCTATCCATTCTATCATAGAGGAGGGTGTGTTTTTCTTCCAGAAGGTGCATTGTTCATAGGGGATCTAGTGTTTTGTGTTAAATATATAAGTAAACTCAACAGTGTGTGACTGTACACTGCCAGATGTCCTAGCCAGCTATACTTGTTAGTTAGGATCTCTTATTTTGTTTCTTGATTTTCTCGAGCCTATTTAGCTCAGCTCCTTTCCCTTAATGAATATACTCAACGTTGTGTGCTCTGCTGATTTCTGTTTCCCAACTTCATCTTCTCTGTATTATCTTCTTTGTTTCTCATTTTTTCATGGTATAAGAGCTTAGGACGTAATCCTCTTCATAGTGCCTGGAGAGAATCCTGATCATAAGAAGAAGAGCGCAAAGCCTACATTGTCTCGTAGACAAGAGCACGGGATGCAAGATTCTTCACAAAGCTTGGAGAGCAGTTTGCAGTCCACAGTCACTCAAAAGATCATTGCATACAACAAGTGTGAGGAAGCAGAACTACATAAAGAACAGAACAATTAAACATTTTGAGAGCATTTATAGAATTCATGAAAGTTTCACGAAATTCTTTCTTAAGATGAAAGTTTGTAGAAGCAACAAAGGAGAAGAAAGATCATCCATAAGAGCGGCCCTGTGAACATATATGAGTCATTAATCAAGCTCAGAAAGGACGATGAGCTCACAGGTAAAGATAATGTTTTCTTAGCCGTAAGATCTGAACGAGAGTAATATCAACCATTAGATCAAGAAAAGATCAAGTCAATACCATCAGATCTCATTGGAGAGAGATCGATGGTGGGGAGGAATTATGGGGATCATAAATGAAATTAAAGTTTATGCAAGTAGTGAGCCCGCAATCGCTTAGGATCGTTGATATTTTCAAATCAACAAATCAACGATGGATATCGATCCCTCTACGAGTGAGCATCTTCGCATTGCGGGGACCAAAGAGAAAATTAAAGAGCAAGTAAGTTGTGAGCCCACAAGTGCTCAAGATCGTTGATCAAAAGATCAATGATGGATATTGATCCCACTACGAACAAGAATCTTCTTTTTGTGGAGATAGACAAGGATATTAAAGAGTGAGTGAGTCAAGTCTCTGCAATAACTCACGGTTGTTGATATTCAAGAAAGTCACACGCATCCGACGATATTGAACTCTGGGAGGAAGCCAGCAGAAGCTCAAGAGTGAAGGACTCCCGAAGTTCTGAAGAGCCGAAGTAGATCCAAACCTTTTATTGAAGTGGACATGTGGCAGGATATCCTGCACTTCGACGATAATCACTTCGGAAGAAAGACAGATACAAGAATCCATAACTCCCAAAGGCCCAAAGCCCTGATTTCATATGGAACATCCATCAACAAGGACACGTGGTGCCAGATCCCTCACTTCAGATACTTGGCACTCCAGAAGGTATTGAGGAGCGAGATCTACCCGAAGTCCCGAAGTAAATCTGATCCCTTTAGGGTTGTGGACATGCGTCGACAGATCCGTCACTTTGAAAATTTAACACTTCATAGGTTTGTGATGTTGTGCAACTCGGAACACCTGAAGCCCAAAGTTACGAAGTAAATCTCAGCCGTAAAAATCAAAAGGCCACATGGAGGAAGATCTCACACTTCATAGATTCGACACTCTGGAGGATTGCGCATATTAGAAAATGGAAATTCCCGAATGCTGGAGTTCCGAATAAGATCTTTCTTGTTCGTTTGCAAAGGCCTAAAATAACCGTTGGACTTATCTCTCTCCAGAAAATTTTCCACTTCATGAGTTTTGCAATTAAGAGCGGTGAAAGATCCCCGAAGCCCGAACTCCCGAAGTAATTATGAGACGTAGATCTCAATGGGTGATTGAGACCGTCGATTATTCCCCCTATTCTGAAGTTTTGTGAGTTCGGAAGATTGTGATGTAAGAAAGGAATATCGCCCAGAGTCGTGAAGGCTCGAAGGCACGGAGTCACAAAGTATTTGCAGACCGTTGATCTCAAATCAACGAGGATCATTGATCCTTACAACAGGCTAGAATGGAATATCACCCGAAACCCCAAAGTAATTGAGGATCGTTCATATCAACTTAATGAGGATTGTCGATGTTTGGAATAAGACCATTATTCAGTCATTCAACCATTCAGAGTAATTGAGACCTTCAGTGTCAAAACGGCCAAAGCCTGAGGACCTAGAGTGCCTGGTTTTCATCCCTCGGTCACATGAGAAGCTAAACTTCAATTTATTTTTCTCTCGAGTAAACTCATAAAGCCTAATTCCACCATTAGAGGGGCTACAACTGACGAAGAATTATTCTACCCAATGTTTGTTTTCCAGCCTGAAGTCAAACAATGGATTTCATGGACCTGGTTTTTCGCACAGGAAACAAGTAAGCATGCAAATCTTTCACAAATTTTGTCTCTGTTAATTTTTTTTTACAAGATGGCCACCTCTAGCAATTTAGGACCAACATAAGGACCGATTATTCTTGGAAAGAACTATGATTTTTGGTCTCTCGGAATCAGATCCTTTATACAAGCACAAGAGTGCTAGGATCCAGTAGATCTTGGATACATGGAACTAGATCTAGTAGACCTTGCTGCCATGACCAATCAACAGAGAACTGCTTAGGCAACACAGAGAAACAGAGAGAATAAAGCCAAATTATGGATTCAAAATTCAGTGGATGACTCGATTTTCTCAAAAATCACAGGCATTGTTGCTTCAAAATAGGCCTGGTACATCCTTAAATCAACTTACCAAGGCAATGACAGAGTCAAAACAGTCAAACTGCAGACCTTGAGGACACACTTTGAGACTTTAAAAATGACAGAGTCTGAAAACATTGATGAGTTTACGACCAATGTCATGGGAATTGTGAACCAGATCAGATTGATTGGTGAAGCTCATAGGTGATTTTAGAGGTGAAATTTTGCTGATGGGAGAAAGTAAGAGGTTTGGAAGTTTGGTTGGGCAAATTATTTACATAAAGAGGTTTTTTGGGTTTAAATATATATAGCCCCAAATTTATTTTCAAATATATATATATATATATATATATATATATATATATATATATATATATATATATATAACCCTTAGCCCACATATATTTGTGAGGGAAGAGCATGGAAATCCATTTTCACCCCTTAAAATTCAAATCAGATCCTCCCATTCACCTTAATTTTCTGGTAATGACAATGATTTAGAGGTTTTTTGCCCCCATTTACTGGTAATGGAAACGATTCAGAGGTATTTTTCCCTAGTTTTATGGTACTGGCAACGACTCAAAGCATCATTCCTAAAGAAGTTATGATAAGAACATAAATAAGAAACAAAACAAAATAACATGAAGGGGTTTTCTTGTGATTGGCTGAAGAATACCGACCTCTTCTTCCAATATCTACCAGGTCCCTTCTTCCATGGTCAAAATTTATTTAGACAAGGAATTTGCTTCCATATTGTTCTCCATGTAGATATGAGAATATTATATGTCATCAAAAGCATGTATCAAGGGCTTATTCCCATAACATACTGAAATAATAACTTCTGTAGAAAAATAGCAGGGAAAGATTTGCATTTTCCTCTATGGAACATAGCATGCAAAAATGAACTTGTGATTCTTTGAACATGGACTGGTTCTTTTTAATGCTCTAGGATAGTAGACCTCCAATGGTGGCAGAACATGAATTGGAATTGTTTGTATTTGGAATATATGGTGGAAGGGTTGGAGTGGTTTTTGGCATGGAAGTTAAAACACCAGGTGTCCACAATGTGATAGCATGGATTTTCGATGCTTTGAAAGAACACAACAACATGACTATCCTCTTTGGATTTGTGGGTAAGCACAGAAGCCTTCAGATTTTACTGTTTAGTAAATTGAAGCTTGAGTGACTTTTGAAAATGCCAACACAATTCCTTCTTTTGAATTTGGTTTGAACACTAGAAAGTTTTGAAACAGGTGGGACTGAAGGTCTCTGTTCACAGAATGCTTTGGTAGTGACAGATGACACGTTGAAAAGCTACCTCAATCAAGGTACAATTCTGCACTAAAAAAAAAGTAAAGGAGTTGAGATCAGATCCTTGTGTTCTGTTTGAGTTGTCTATGATGATTGAATAGATGAAGTATCTGAAATCAAATAGATTAATGGGATATGATCCTCAGCTATTAGTGTCTATCATTTATCACTTGTATTTTTTTAGATGAAACTTCCTTTCCTCACTTCATTTAATAACATTTTAGGTTCCTTGAAATTGATGTTTTCTTCTAGAAAAAACCCCTTAGTAGCAATGAACTAGATTTAAAAAATGTTTTTGGCCAAAAAATAGAGCATAATATTGGCATTTTCATTGGTTGGGCTCTAGTTCAGCGGTAAACTGATTGGAGTTTACCTCCACTAGCCGAGATTCAATTCTCTCATCTACCTGGGAATCCCTTGAGTGACATGTCCTAGGAGTTCGAATCCTGCTGTGGCCAAATATTGGGTTTTGTATGTGAAAAAAATATTGGCATTTTTTATTCTTCTTATATACACTTTTTCATACTTCCAGTTTTATTGATTGCAATGTTATGAAACCTTGTCACTGATGAATTCGATGTTGACAGGAGGAAGTGATCTTCTGGAGCAGTCATCAAAGAAAACACATGATTTCTACCACATGGAAGAGGCTAGAAGCTTCTGTATAATGCTTAAACCGGATGGGCTTGTTTTTGTTCGGGGAAAGTCAGATGGAAAAGCTTATTTTCCTTTTGGATTGTTTCTAGGGATTAAGATATTTGAAGAAATTATTAACTCATGGCAAGATTTTCTGATGAATACCAGCAAGATGCACCTAACTAACCATCACTATTGGCAGGTTTCATTACAAACACAGATGCAACTCGACTGGTTGAGTAATTTAAGTCTAGAAAATGTCAAACAATTGTAATGAAGTATTCTATAACTGAATGATTTTTTTCGTGTACTGTGTATGTCCTAATTTATTCGATTCCTATCATTAAATTATGTTACTTATCCACCTTCTAGGTTGTTGGTGTTCCTGTCACACTTGAAGGTGATTTAAAGAATGAATTTGTAGAAACAGATGTTGTCTTTGATATTCTATGCAAGGTATGGCTTATTAAAACTTCAAATATTAATCATAGGATAAAGGTTGTCGCTTCAATCATAGTTATTAGAACTGTTGCTTGAGATATAAAAGTAGCCCATTAGCCACTACTAATAAAGTGTTTCATACTAAAATCCTCCAGGTTATAATTTGGACCCTAATAAGGTAAGACAAACTTACTAGGGCTCACTTATATTGGTTGAATGAAACAATATGGTTTGAAAATATCAAAGCGAAAACTTCAGATCAAACCACAGATTTTCAGAATTATCTGCCATAGTTAAGGCCAATTTTAAGATTCTTAGGAAAGATACAAGAGGCCCATATATTGCTTTGCAATCAGACACTTTTTCTCGTCTGTCCTGAGTAAGGGACCTGAATCATACTGATGTAACATGTACTTTTATGTATACTATAAGAAGCATAAAAAGATAAGAAAAAAATGGTTCTAATTAGAATACTTATGGATTTGTCATTCAATCTGGCTGATCAATTTGACTAAGAACAAGCATATTTTGCATAGTTTAGTTCCCAACTCATTGGTAATATCTGTCTTGATGCTCTGTCAGCTGGGAAGGTAACTCCTCAACAAAAATGTTTCTTTTTATACTTTAGAATTCGATTTTCAACAAACTGCCAATCCATGGGTCCCCAAAACATGCCATATTGATGCTCGATTTGTTCTCCTTGTTTGCAATACTTTGTCAGTACTATTTCTTCATACGACTTATGGGGAAAGAGGCATCACATGTTTCTCTGGAGTGTCCTTTTCAATCACATCCAAATCTGGTAAAACTATGTTCTAACTTGGAACATGTTTGGATAAGGATCCCTCTTGCTCTTCTGCAATGCTTGGATTCCTTAAAAACTCATTCAGTTTGCATCAATGCAATTGTGGGTGTAGGTGATTCTCGGAGAGGAAGTTGCCTCATAAAATATGACTTTTTCTCAAGTGACTAATCGCATTTGTGATGTTGTTCAATCCCATGCAAAAAAGGGTAATAATATGATCTTTCTCCTCATATAGTGAAAATTTTGACATTTTGTTAGCCAATGGATGGTTGATTTAAGGAATGTGATTGTAACTTGTTGTTTGTCCCTCTTTGAAATCTTCTATTTTGCTTGGCATTAGTTTCCTGAATTCTTGAGCATCCCCTCCACTTCATACTGTTAATCCATTTATAATTTTAACTACTATGAATGCCTTGTTAGAAAAGAAAGCACACACAGTTGAGATCAATACACAACTGAAAAAGAATTATGCACCATTATAATGTAGGGTATCTTGTATAGAAGAGAATCATATAATGAAACCATAGGCCAAAAATGACAGTATTGCAAAACAACTCGGTCACACCATTGTCAAATTGACATTAATATTTAACATTCGTTCTTAATGTCAATTTGGCATCAGTTCAACAAATTCCCTCTTAATGTCAATATTTATAGTATGTTAACTATAGAAACAGGTAAAAGATGTGAAGGTTTTAATCTCTGATGCAATTTTTAAATGAGTGCTTGATTGTTTTCTTAGACTTGATCATTGATCTCAATCCCCATTTATTTTTCTCTTTCAGACTTTGGCTAGAATAATTAGTTGTTGATCACGATTCTTTGACCATTGACCATCAGTGGTTGTTTCTTTTTAATGTTAATTCTAATAATATCAATAAACACTTGGTTAAGGCTCCACTTTTTGGAAACATTTTATGCCTATATGACCTATCATGTTGGACTACTGGTGCTAGTTCATGTTTCATTGCCGTAGTCTATGATACCTAAGACTAAAAGCTAAATCTACAACATCCTTGTGATTTTTTTATTTTGTTTTCCTTAATGAAGATAAAAGAGTCTGAATAGTATATATTTTTCTTTTGATATAATGTCAAAACCAATGTTGTATCTCTCCTGACAAATCTCTCAAATGATTCCATTTTAAGTGTTCAGACCCTTTACATTTTTAATTTATGGAGTTATCCTTCTTTCATCAATAAGGATTTGTTAAACCCTATTGATATACAGATAAATAATAGTGACTTGGAATGTTTGTGCTTTGGCAGGTTTATTCTGTCTCCTTTGCAACATCTTGAAGCAATGAAATTTTTATGCCATTTATGTCATGGCAAAGAAAGTCAAATGCGTGGTACTTTTGTCCACTCTTTAAGAGGACTCATATCAGTGGGGATTTTATGAAAAATCAATTGATAAAGAAGCTGGCAGTGGGTCAAATGTCATATGGTAGAAAGTTGAAACTAGTACATGCTAAGGGACAACAATATACAGATGTCAGCACAGCAAAGCATTTCCTTGTGATGACACATCTTATAAGGTGAAAAATATTGTGTGCAGAGGAAAACAAATATACAGATATTGACAAAACAAAGGTCTTCCTTGTGACATAAAAAACAAAATTGTAAAAGACTCAATCCCCACTTATTTCACTGCTCTGTTTTTCATGAACTAGGCGAGAACCAAAGAAGTTGGAACTTGCAAATGCAGTTGTCTGATTGGAGAAAGTTGCTATGAATCCATGTTGTTGGAGGAAAATTTATTTGCTACTCTACTAAACTTGGTGGACATTATTGTTGAACAGGCATTTGGAACCTTGAGTAAACATTAGTTGTATATTCTACTTATGTTATAGGGTAGTCAGTGAATTTTCATAGGTTGTGTTTCTATGAGTGGCAGTTAAGGATTAATGAAAAATAGATGATGGAGATGTTTTAATTTGAATATTATTGTCCACTAGGGCCAATGATAGCCAGTTAGACAGTAAAAGTACAATGACTAGAGTGTAGATGGGGAGTGCCTAAAGCACCTCTGATAAAGAGTAGAGAGAGAAAGTGTGCATGAGATGCAATAAAGTAAGTTGTACAACTATATGAATCAAAAGAAAACCCAAATGGATAAAAAGAGGTGAGAACCAAAATGAGGGTGTCGATACATAAGCCCTAGGATAGTAACAACTAAACAATATGTGACCGAGTACATTCACATTGTCACCCAACGACTCTTCTAACACCCAAGGTTGGGAAAAAACTAGTGATGAGATTTGGGCCGACAATTAACCAAGGTCTGTGAGGTGTATACTACCTTACCGATCTCATAATGGTAACCTGTTCACAAGGCATCTTGCTGCATGAACCATCCAATGGCTTAAAGTACGAAGTGGTGAGTCTGGAGCTGGCAATATGGGATAACCTATCACTAAGGATTTAACTGGATAAAACCAATTTTACTAACTCATATGGTTTAATGTTATTTTAGATTGACAACCTAAAAAAGTTTAGTTATAGGTTATTCAATTTCTAATCAACACAGGGAAATAAATTATATATTAGTAAGAGGAAAAAAAATGCAATCAGGTGAAAGGCAATGTAAAAGCAACATTTATCCAATTGTTGATAGTGCATTTTCTTCTCTTTGTTAACATTGTCACCAGTATTCTTGACCTCGACATCTTTTGAATAAGATATCTCAGTCAATTTTAATTTCTTTTTGTATTCTTGAGGTTTCATATTGTCACCATTGATTTTAGCAACTCTCTACTTTTGCTGATATGAAGTGGATATTTTTGTTGGGGAGCTCAATATATATCACATGGTTGACATTGATAAGTGGATATTATGCTTACGAGGAAAAATGGTCACTTTTGGTCTGCATTTTCATTTATCTTTGTTGCATATCTTAACACATGCAACCATTCCTATTATTGGGCAAGGAAGGATATTCTAGACCAGCTGAAACTCTTTCATGGAGGTGACATCTTCTTGGTCTCAAGATAGTTTAGCTGGTGATCCCTCCATGCTCCCACATTATTTTGATTAATGGCATGGAAGGATCACTTGTCAACATATTTTGAAAAGGCACTAGTCCGTTTTAGAGTCGTAAATCAATTTTCTATCCGAAGCCTTAAAGAAAATAGGAAAACTTTAACATCACCTCAAACACAGTGATGGATGCAATAGTTTACTCCAATGTTGAAAAACTCATCTCATCAAACAACTTGACGAGGTTGGACTGTTTGAATTCGATTCATATTCAACAAAGAAAGAGTAAAAAATGAGTAGAAATGATATTTTTTTGTTTATGTTTTATTTCAATAACAAGGGAGTTATTTAGTTGGGTCCGATAGTAAGGAGTTATTTAGTTGGGTCCGATAGTTAAACTTGTCAGGCCATGAAAAAATCGTGAGTAACTCTGAGTTGCGAGTGTTGGCAAGTTTGACTGGTAGCGAATGAGTTTGCCTCATTGACAATGAGTCGAACCCAGGTTCATAGAACTTAATTTGATTTAAGCAAAGGATAAATTTAGTTGGCTTAAATATATGTACTCTCAATAAAGATATCTATTACTCAAATTTCTGTACTCGGATGCTTGTAATTTATTTTTGTTCATTGATATATATAGCTCAACCATCTTACATTGTAATGGTCTTCTGAATCTCTTCAGTTTTGTTCTATACTTCTTCTCTATACATTTGAATATACTATTCTTTTCTCCTCGATTTCTCTGTCTTTCACAATTTATCATGGTATCGAGTTTAGTAAGCTTCCTTCAATGTGACGAGAGCAACTCGATCCTCATAGTGTAGAGCCTCACTGATCTTGAGAGCACGCGACACAAAAATTTTCACAAGGATTGGAAAGTCAAAGTCAGCAATTTTTAAAGATCGCCGCGGAGAAGCTAGCTTTTATGGAAGCAGAGATCGCAGAAGAATAAACCTGCACAATTTTTTCAAATAACCGTCAAAGATTGACGTAGAATAGCTGCAGAACGAAAGAATTTTTAAAGAACTTGAAGATTTCGCTCAATTCATTAAAGATTCGCCAAGGTCAATTGCTTAAAGATTTTGAAAATAGCTCAAATCTGACAAAGATTGTAGTGCATTCTAAGAATTCGTGAAATTTTTTCAAATCTTCGAAAGATTCATGAATCTTTCTTACACAAGAGTAAATAACGCGTCTCCTCAAAGCAAAGAACAGCCTAATAGCCGCAATTCAGTCCCTCCGCTAACGGCAGTTCCAAGGCGGAAACCAGACTTAAGGGACGAGGAGAGTAAAAGGCGAAAAGAATCTCGAAATACGATCTTTGATCACAAAGCCCGACACCAAGTAGATCATCGAAGAAGTGCACGACTTCATTAGTCGGTGGAGGTAATAGAGGGTTTTTCTCACTTGAGAAACTCATCATCTTGACTCGCTCACTTTCCGCGAGATGACACGCAAAGATCCTATTCCACCGCGACACCTGAATCGGAGTTGGACGAGCAAAAGACTCTCGCCTAAAACCCCGACACGAAATCACGCAAACTCCAACGATCACGTCCATCTCGTGAGGACAGGTGGCAGCATATTTGCCCATCGGCATATCGGCCTTCGGGGTTTCAAGTTGTCAAAGAAACTGACATCGCAACTCGCGAAATAACGATACGCGATATAGCTTATAAGATCTCACCGTCCGCTTTGTGTTAGGACACGCTGGCAAACATCATCGTCATATCCGCATTTCGGAGTTCGGGGTTTCAAGTTGTCAAAACAATTTGACATCTCAACTTCATGGCGCAAATCGACACAAAATCCCGATAAGATCTCAAACATTCATATCTCCTGACACGTATGGATCAAGGGCACCCGTCACCAGATCACACGTCAAGCCTACGCGAAAGAGGTCATTAACGCAAGTCGATTATCCCCAGGACGCAGACAAGACCGCCCCATCTATCCCCGACGCTGGCATGCAGATCCGCTACTCGTAAAAGTCCTTAAGAGAAAAGCGCTACATCGGCATATCGATTCAAATCGTGAAACCCAAGAACAAGCGGATCGGTTTCCTTCCAAATGAAATCCGGACGAAATCTAGTCATCCATCTGCTCGTAGACGGTATGCAGATCAAAGCTGGAAAAGTCTCGATAAGCGACTTCATAGGTTTTTCGGGATTCGTCATTTTGCGGATCCTGGAAACAAGAGGTTTGGGACACTTCATATCGCGAAATCATGAAGAGAGATCACGACCGTCCGTCTACTGGGACACATGGCAGCAATCAACGAAATCAGGAAAAGTCCCGAAACGAATCACACCATCAGAAAATCGACGATCGCAAAATCGAGGAGATTAAAGAACTCGAAGACGTAAATCGCGAGCATTCCTCGACTCGCGAAAATCCGAAGCAGATCAGACCACCGACATCCTCACAGTAGACCGACCGTTGAAAAGTTGAAAGGCTATTTTTCGCACTTCAACGATTCGAAAGCCAAAGGAACGGGAAAAAACCTGTAGCGCTTTAACACAAGGAGTGTGGTCACATTGGGTAAGACCTGTAATAATCCAAGCCCATAAGCTCCATCGCTTACTCCATAAATCGCTTTCTGAGATTCGAGGTAAATACAAATTTTTCCTCTATTTGTTTTTTCAGCATTTATTTTAATAGCGCCGACCAGCAATCTCGGCCCAACTCAAGGTCCGATTCTTCTTGGTAAGAATTACGCATTCTGGTCTCTTCGAATGAGAACATTCTTGTAAGCAAAATAGTGTTGGGATCCAGTGGATCAAGGATATGTGGAACCAGATCCAAAAAAACCTTTCTGCCATGACAAACCAAAAAAGAATTACTCAGGAAACTCAGAGGAATAAAGAAAATAAAGCTAAATTCTGTGGATGATTCGATTTTTTCAAAATCATGTGGCCGTACTTCCAAACAAAAGTTCGAGATCTCAAAATTTCCTATCAAGGAAATGGCAGGGTAAAACTATTAAACCATAGTCTCAGGGATTACAATTCGTGACTCTCGTAATGACGAGTCCCAAACGAGATCGTACCATGATCAGTGGTCATGGGGATCAGAATCAGATCCACTCATTGGTGAAACCATCATCGACAACGACCATTGAGAAAATTCTAAGTTTACCAAGGAAGTTTGAAATGGTTGTAATAGCCATCCTGACCTGCTGATTCACAAGATTCTCTACGTATTGAACCAATGGTTCTCCCAGACACATGAGACAAGAATTTCACATCTCACAGATGAGTCAATCTCATATGCCTTCCAATCTCAATTCTTATTTAGAAGAGGGAAAGGTAGAGGAATAATTAGAGGAAGAGGGAACACTCAGTGTAACCCTCATAACAATGGAGGGAACAAACAACAACAGTCCCACCTCATAATTTCCAAGGTCAAAGGAATCAACAATACAATCAACATCGAATTTGAAAATTTCAAAGAGGCAGGGGAGAAGGTCGAATGACAAATCCAACATTCAATGTTTTTATTGCAAAAAGTATGGGCATTATGAATCGAATGAAATAGCAAAGGTGATCATCTCAAAAGTGAGCACATGTGACAACACGGAAACAACTCAGCAGTATAAATTTCTCATGCCAATAATAACCTAACAACAACCTTAAAGATCTCCTCGTTGTCGACAAGCACAACAATCACATGACATGCAAAAAATATTTAATTTCATGTATTGATTCTTCAATTTCCTCCGATATTACTCTTGGTAATGATCATCTAGTCAAAGTTCAAGCAAGAGGAACTGTTCCTATTCTTACCAGGCAGAATGTGAAGAAAGACATATCTAATGTCTATCATGTTCCAAACTTAAAACATAACTTGTTAAGTGTAGGACAGCTCATTGAAAAGGCTATAAGGTACTTTGAGGGAGCATCTTGCAAAAACTATGATAGAAAACCCAACAGAAAGTCGATTCAAATCTACATGACCTAAATAGGATGTTTCCACCCCTCTAACCGCAAATCCGGAAAGTCAACCCTATGCACGTAATGCATCAACCATAAATGAAACAATGGTCGGCATACTAGATTTGGACATCTACCATTTTCGAGTCTAAGTCTACTGTGAAAACCCATATCGCTATTCACCTATTTTGGGAAGAGAAAATCCCCCATGTGAGTCCTGCATAATTGGAAAACAAGCCAACCGCTTTTCCACGCCAATCAAGCCAAAAAGCATCTTGAACTTGTTCACACTCATCTCCGTGGACTAAATGCCCAGAGTCAATTGCGGTAGTTTTTACTTTCTTAACGCTTTATTGATGATTTCAAAGAAAAATCAGATATATTTTCTGAGACACAAGTCTGAAGCTTTTACTAGATTCAAAGAATTCAAAAGTCGGGGTTTTAAAACAGAGGTAAATTTTCAAAGTACTCAGTCGTGATGATGGAGGAGAATACAACTCCAGAGAATTTGGAAATTTCTTCAAATCACAAGGCAACATCATGCAAACTACAACAAGTTATACTCCACAACAGAGAATGGAGGGTCAAAGAAAGAATCGCATCTCATCATGAATATGGCAAGAACACTTTAAGAAAACATTTATTGAACACTTTTTGGGCTGAAGCAGAAGAGTATTGCTCAAATTTAAACATCTCCAACCACCAGTCTAAGATGAAGTTCCCTCAAGAAGCTTGGAGTGGAACAAAGCTCAATTTAGCTCATCTAAGGACATTTGGATGTATAACATACGCTCACATACCTTACGAATTAAGGAATAAACTTGATGAAAAAAAGTGAGAAATGTATCTTCATCATACAAGAAACCTCTAAAGCTTACGTGCTTTGCTAACCCCATCACAGAAATTAATTCTCACAGATGTACAATTTGAAAACCAATTCGATGATTCAGGAAACCAGCTAAGGATGTCAATCCTTTGTCACCAAGTTCCAAAATGTAGTAAAATTCGGGAATAGCCACATTCTCAACCCATTCCTCCAAGAATGCAAGTCCAAGGACCACCAGATGATTCACAGGATATCTCATCTTCTAGTAGAGAATCACTCTCTGAACCAAAGAATCAGAGAACTCGAAGATTGAGAGAAATCCATCACCGCTAATGACTTCAGTTCAACATAATTTTTTTTGTTTAATGTCATGTCAATCACATCCTTATGAAGCAAATGCATGAGTACCACATTGTCTAAGCAATGAAACCAAGAAATTGACTCCATTGAGAAGAATAAGACATGGGATCTTGTTGGATTTTCCAAGACACAAAAAGAGGCCGGTGTCAAGTGGGTGTACAAAACCAAACTAAATGCGAAAGGGCAGATTGAAAATCATAAGGCAAGACTTGTTGCCCAAGGATTTTCACAACAACTAGGCACTGATTATGGTGAAACTTTTGCTCCGCTAGCAAGATTAGACACCGTAAGGGACTTTATTGCCATAAAGACAACACAAATGGCAAGTTTATCAAATGGATGTTGTCACATTTCCTAAATGTTGTCTTAGAAGAAGAAGTTTGCGGCTAATCCAACCACCTCGCTTTGAAGTCCAAGAGCACCCAGCCAAAGTGTATCGGGTTGAAGAAAGCCTTGTATAATTTAAAGCAAGATCCAAGAGCTTGGTACAGATGGACACCTATCTCTGATCAAAAGTGGCTTCAACGTAAGTCAAAATGAACCAACACTTCTTTATACCAGTAAAATGATCAACATGGTAAAATACTAATTGTATGTTTATATGCCGATTAACATGATTTACACAGAAATCTATTAATTAATATAGATTTCAAGCATACATGCAGAGTTTGAGATGACGATCTTGGCATCATGAAATATTTTTTAAGCATCGAGGTTCATCAATCAGCGAAAGGCATTTTTGTCCAAAGTTAGCAAAAGTATGCAGACATTCTCAAAAGGTTTCGTATGGAATGATGCAATCCAAATGAAACCCCATCCCTTTTAGGCACAAAATTAAGCAAGGAAGACAGTCCCACAAAGGGATTCTACTTTATACAAAAAGTTTAGTAGGCAGTTTGTTGTTGTATCTGCTGAATCCAGGCCGACATCATGTATGCAGCTATCTTAGTTTCAGATTCATGGAATCACCCATGATTCACACCGAAAAATGGCAAAACGAATTTTGACATATGTAGCAGGAACACTACATTTGGTTTATGGTATTACATTACATCTGATTGTAATCAACTCTCTCGTTACTAATGAGTAGACTTTGCGTAGCCTCGATGATGAAAAGCACATCGTGATATGTTTTTCAACTGGGCACAAAACCTCGATTAAGGCATCACATGTACCAATTGTATCCATATCTCTCAAGCAGAGGCGTAGTATGTAGCTGCTAACTTAGCTTCTTGTCAAGTTGTATGGGTCAGAAGATTATTGAAAGACATGTCACAAACAGAGAAGGATCCAACTCCTATCTTATGTGACAACACATCAGCAATTGCATTATCCAAGAACCATGTTCCACAAGAAAAGTAAACACACTGACACTCTTCTGGCTCATTTCATTTCATATGTGAGTTAGTCAATAATGGTGACATTGCACTTCAATTTTACGGAACTAGAGATCAGTTTGCTGATATTTTCACTAAGCCACTAGGAAAGCTGCTTCTTGATCTCCAAAGACAAAGACTTCTAGGCATATTCAGTGCTGTTGATTGTAACTGCTGAGTCTAAGAGGGAGTGTTAAATATATTGTACTCAATTAAAGATGACTGCATTAATCACAAATGTGATTTGACAACACTTTCTATTTTTGTCTTGCTTGAGCATATATAGCTCAACCATCTTACATTGTAATGGTCTTCTGAATCTCTTCAGTTCTGTTCTGTACTTCTTCATACATTTGAATATACTATTCTTTTCTCTCTGCATTTCTCTGTCTTTCACAATTTATCAAGTTTGATTTGTACGTATAACTGATTGACATTTTCGTTCACTATGGTTCTTTGCATGGAGAGTAATAAGGTCATAGAGAAGTATCTACAATAGATGTGTTATGTCTGTAATAGTGATAAATTAAAAAGTTAAAAAATTATAAAATAATAATGACAATCAAATGATTAATATAGATTTATCTTAACATGATCTTATAATGTTGATTTATGTGTGCTTTGATTTATTTTTGTTTTATAATGTTTAATAAACCTAAGGTTAAAGTATATCTATATTAATGTATCCAAAGTTATGATTATAATGATAATTTACTAAATTTGTTAAATGGTTGAATCTTATTAGAAAAATCTATGTAGAATTTGTTTTATAGGCCACTTCCTAGAGACTTGATTGGACTATATGGAAAGTAAGGCATGAAACTGTCACTAAATGTGTGTTTTCATGTTTGATTTTCAAGATATGGGAAAAATAAGCCACGAGTGTTGGTTGTTTCCTATTGTTATTTTGTTATCATAACTAATTTTGATGTGTTTGTGAGCAAGCCCATATATGTGAACAATTGAATGAAAAGAAGAAAATAACTCTTCAAATAAAAATAAACTGGGCATAAAGGAAATTATTGGCTTTGGATCCCAAGGAGTATCTCCATAAGATTCATTGAATGATGGTACATACTTTATCATTGATATTGCACAAGAACCCTCAACCACCCCTAGGAGATGTGTTTCCTATGTTTCCTCTCCCTTGGGGACTACATATGAAAGTTTCTCATTTGGAAAAGGATGTTGTTGATGATGTGGGGGACTTCCCACATGTCCACTAGATGTTTCCTACCAAAAATGAGGTATGGGATTTGCCCCTTGATAGTTTTGGGGACGTTGGGAAAACCTCTATCCAAAGCCATAGCCATTTAGTGTTGATTCTCCAAGAAAAATATGCTCATTAGTTTGACACTCTGACCATGAATAATATTCATGTAATGCATTACTATGTAATTTGTTTATATAATGAGGAATAATGACAACAATTTTTTCTTCCATATTTGGTAAGCTCTTGTATCTTATATTTACATATTTTTACATCTTTTAAACCTATTATTTGAGAATTGCTACTCCTATGAAATTGTATCAATATTATGGTGTAGAGTATTTATTGTTTGTGGTAGATTTTGTTAGGGTCCCATGTTCCATAGTAATCAAGAATTGTTAATCTTCCAAGTTAGTCAAAAGTCAAATTATGGTCTATTATAACAAAATTTGCCTAGTCACAAGGCAAAGAGTATCAGTTTGACAGAGAGTATTAATTTGATAAAGTGTATCAGAGCTACACCATAATGTTCCATACTCCAAGGCATCTATTCATCTACAACAAAGATCAATAGGTCTCTCCAAAAACCAAATTTGGCACTTGATTGCACTTTGATTGTGTAAAAACATCAGAGTTTTTATTTTTTTAGTCACATGTTTGCAGAGCCTATTGTGGCCCATCAGAGATGAATATTTGGAAACTGGAGGAGGTTTTTGTTCATAAGAGGACAAAGTAAAATAACCTATCTCACTTTTTACACAGTTTTTACAGGGTGAGAGATCCATGCATGTATTTACAACCTATTTGTCTGAATGCGCAAAGGCCTGTTTTAGTCATCTTTTTGCAGAGAATATTATGAAGAACTGGAGTAGAATTTTGGGAAACCGAAAGAGGTTTATTTCCAAAACATATTCATATACAAAAACCTCTTTTAGTTTATACACAAGTATTAGGGTTAAATATATATCATCTCTTATTTGACCCCTATATTTCGCTGCGCTTCTAGTAGATTCGCTGCACTTCTGGTAGATTCGTTGTGCTTCTGTGTAGCAAATATTTTACTCAATGTAAATAGTCAAATTGTAATTTGGAGAATGTAAATGGTAAAAAAAAAGTTTATTAAGGCTTGGTAAATGTAATTGCAAGTTGATAAGGTCGAATTCATGTATTGGATGCTTTAAAGGATAAGCTCAAGTAGTTTAGGAAAAGGAGGAAAATCCGTTCTAACTCCTCCTAGATTTTAGCAATGATAGGATAGATGCATGTATTTGACTTTTTGGAGTATAATTCGACCTCCTTAGGAGGATTTCGACTTGTTTTCATTATATATTAATGTAATGCAATGTATTAGAGGTGGGATGTCTGAGATTTTGAGAGCCAAGGAGCATCATATGCCTGTACTTTTCCTAAATTGAACACATAGACAATTTGCAGACTTGTGAAGAGATTCTTGTGATTTGATCATTGGTATGAGTCTTTTTCTTCAATTGTGTAATTTTTCTCTACTGTATATGATAGATTTTATGGTCTGCATACTGTAATTGTCTTCATGCTCAACTTAAGAAGTGATTTATAGAACTCAATCTTATGGTCTGTATTGTTTTAAGTTGACCATTTTTGTTTACACCTTCAACTTGTAAATTGAACTCATATGCAATTTATTCTCAATTTACACTTTCCTTTTCTTTCCATCACCACTATACTACAACCAAATCATCAACATACCAATGTTTACTTCTATCTTGTCTTTTTCACAGTTGCATCCTTGTTTCTGGTTCATTAGGGTTTCATAAAAGCAATGACCTATTTGAAAAGATGACTCCATCTCTTTTCTCATCTCCAACAAATCAAATTATCCATTAGTGAGATTAATACCTATCCTAACATCTTATTCATTCATTCATTTAGTTGGTTGATCTAAATGAGAGAGCCCTCTCTGGGTTGGTAGGGGTAGCTACTCAATCCTAAAGATTGGTTTGTGGTTACCTCTTTGGTTTATTTTCTCAACATTGGGAAACTAAGGAGTGCTAACAGATTCCATTGTGAATATGATTTTTCAATCCAAGTGTTTGATGAAATCCTCCAAAGAAGCATAGTGTTGTGAAAGGAAACCATTGTTAGATAAGCCCAAAATTGGCATGTTGGGGATGCCCTGAAACTCCTTGTCAATGACTTTCTTAAATATCCCTCTTCATTACATCTTGCTTCAAAATAAAAGTATCATTCCACAATGTTTACTAATGCATGCTCAACATCTTCTGAAGATTAATCTACGTGCATCCAACTGAGGGGTATTTTTTTCTATACCTAGCTTATACTGCAAATCATTGTTGTTGTTTCCATTACATAATCCTTTGCATTTAAATCAGATAGAAACTTATTACAAAGACCTTTCTGCAAGCTTTACAACATTTTCCAGTGTCTCTGGGCCTTATAGGACTTCCTCATCTTGCTTTTGAAAACCACAAACAATCTTCACAGTCCTTCAAAGTGAAGTGTGGCATAGTTTCCTAAAGATTCAAACATAGTCTTAGCACCAACTGTTACAAAGCCATTATGAATCCAGTAAGGCACAATGATGTCATTACAAGCAGTAGAGATTTGAGCTATCTCATTTTCATGATGGGAAATATAAGATCCACCCCTCCACCATGAACATAAAAAACAATAACCCAAATATGCAACACTCATTGTATTGTATTCAATATGCCATCTTGGCTCATCAACTACTGTTATTTTACTTTCTAAATCTTCCTTTCTGAATTTGACACGCTAGTAAGATCGTTAGTGTGGAGGTAGCATTAAATTTTTAATGAACCAATTGCTACAACACTAGCATATGACTTGGATTGGACTGTTTAAAAGAAAATTGGGAAATCTACACCTTCCTCCTTACCCAAGAGAAAAATGTCATGGCCCATAGAATTACCAAATAGCCCAACAATAGTTTCTTGGTTTTCAAAGTGTGCAACATCACCCAAATTGAATTTATAAGCTAAGATATTGACAAAGATATGAAAGAATGTAAAGGAAGAAGGAGGTATTGAGGTGGAAAGGTATTTTTATCCAACCATGTTTGATGTTGTATTTAAAACCTTTAGTCCTGACCAACTTCTCAGTCCTTTAAGAAGGCCCACACAAGAAGATGCTTAAGGATTTCTTAGTTTTGTTATGGATCAGTTGCACAATGAACTACTTAAACTGGATGGTAGTGACCTAAATGGATCTAGTGGAAACAAAATTTCATTCGTTACAGTTAGTGTCAATGATGATTGGGAGATTGTTGTCCCTAAGAATCAAATTGAAATAATTAGAACATAAACTTTTATGGAGTCATAACTAAGTGCCATCTTTGGGGGGAAATTGAGGAGTGTTGCCAAATAAAGAGGTAAATATATGTCCTTTAATTCTTATATATTTGTTTGAAGTAAGAAGCGAATCTTTGATTTGTATCCTTTTGTAGAAAATAGATTCTAAATTTCTACCTTTCATAGTTGCACTAATTTATAATCACATCGTCACCTAGATTATGGAGGGAATCTAGTGGAGACATTATTTTTCAGAAACGTAATGTGTATAATATTGAATGAAATGACTAAAGACAATTGCAGAAATAAAACACAATAATGTTGTAGTGGACATAAATTGTATTCTCTATTGGTTGTGTACAATGGTGGTAGCAATCTCTAAGAAGAGATGCATCCTGCTCCCATTAGCCAAAAGCCTCATGAAAGAGGGTTATGCCCTTATTCATTAACATATACAACATGAAATGAAAGGAAAATAATATGGAAAGACCAAGGACAAAGCAAGTGGAAGGCCAAGAGTTGAGTGCCCCGAGTTTTAGTTGCAACAGTTGATCTGCTGGGATTGTTAACTTTTCACTCCAACCTTTGATTGGGATGAAAGATATCTTATTGGGAAGCTATGGTTAAGCTATATAATGTGGAAAGTGATATGGACCCTAAAAACAACAACTGGGAAAGGATCAAACCATGTGATTTTCAGATTTGACCTGAAACTTCTAAATTCAGGGGCTATTATAAAAAGGCCTTAACTGCCACCTAGATCACCATTTTACTTGGCAGCACTGCTAATAAAACATAAATGGGATGAGATGGGACTTTCTTCACAGTTCATGAGAATGTTGGAAGTGACATGTCCCAATACTCAAGATGATTTTGAGAAAACAATCACAGATGATCTGAGACAACAAGAAACTATTAATGCAACCATGCAACTTTGATAGTGTACCTTCCTATATTTGTATCGACACAAGGCACTAGATACTAAATAATGTCTCTACATGCTTGCAAAATGGATTCTTGACCAATGTCATTGAGAATTCAATACATTTTAAGGAAAGGTTCCCTATTGAAGATTCAGTGGCTTAGGCTTGTTATTATTGTGTATGGGATCAAAAATATATGTTGGATTAGAACTATTACCCTTGTGTATGGTGTATTAAGTGGTATTTGATTAATCAAATTGAGGAGGAAAGCACTGAGGTTGCACTTCGCCGAAAGAAACATTTCCTTTCTTTATTGCATGCTACATTTGGAAGTTGGAAAATGTCAATTCTTTCAATTCAATGTTTTTGATCCAAAGTGTCTTAGAAACCATTTAACACACATAATGAAGGCCAACTTTGTAACCCTTTTGAAACAATCTATTCCTTATTCATTGGTTTATGATATTTGTAATATCTTGAAATTTATGCACTTAAATATACTGAAACTAGTTTTCAGGAGTATAAATTAGTAATTTCGATAGTTACCAAGCCAGGAAGAAAGAGGGAAGGGACAAAGGAAGAAAATAATTGTACGTTAATGCACTAAAATGGAAAAAAAACCCATGTTATATGGAATTTACTGATAGTTTAAGTATAAAATAGAAACGATGCTTACATTTAGTTGTTGCATGAATATCTTTTGATTTATATACACGTTGGAAATTGCATTTTTATATTTCATATTAAGTGGTTTATTACACTTTGGCATATCTCTAGACTCTCATACCAGCAGAAGCAGATGCAAAAGTGGATCATGTGTATCTTTACACACAAGCTGCAAATTTTTGGGTTATGCCGGAACCCCTTCTATTATATCATCCATCATATGGCATATGAATTCTATGATATATTAACTAGGCCAACATACAGGACAAGGAAGAACACTTATTTACAAAAAAATCACCAAGACTTTAAAGGTTTAATAATTAAGTGAAAGATTCACCAAGATTTTAGAAGATTTTGTAATTCAGTGAAAGATTCACCAAGTTTTTACAAGATTTTATAATTCAGTGAAAGATTCACCAAGATTTTATAAGATTATATAATCAACTGAAAGATTCACCAAAAAATTATATATACATATTATATTATTGATAAAATAGCCTTCAAATTTTCCTATGTATCATGGGGATTCACCCAATTATTATACATATAAATTTAGGTAGGGTTCTTAAAATCACCACTAGTGAAGCTATCCCTGATCAAAGAATTATTGAGAAAGTCCTCAAAATTTTACCAAAGAAATTCGAAATGGTTGTTACAACTATCCTTGAATCTAAGGATCTATCAATTTTTTCAATAGATGAATTAATGGGCTCTCTATTGACACATGAGACTAGACTACATCTTGAAGATGAGTCAACAACTAATGCCTTCAAGACTCAATTCTCTTTCAGAAGAGGGAGAGGCATAGGAAGAGGAAGAGGTCACCGAGGAAGAGGGAGAAGTCCAAGTAACCATCACTCAATTGAAGGTCATAGACAACATAACCAGAATCAAAATTTCCAAGGTCACAGACAACAGAACCAAAATCAAAACTTCCAGCCTCAAAGAGGTAGTGAGAGAAGATCAAATGACAAATCAAGCATAAAATGATATTACTGTAAGAAGTTTGGGCACTATGAATCTGAATGCTGGAAGAAGAAATCATATCAAGTCTCAGTCAAAGAACATGTCTCAAATCATGAAGGAGAAGCCTCAGATGGTATGTTTCTCTCATGCCACAAGACTGAAGAACAACAAAAATATCTCTAGTTGTTGGACAGTGGCTGCAAGAATCACATGATAGGTAACAAAGATTTACTCTCATGCATTGATTCTTCAATTTCATCTGATATCACACTTGGAAATGTTTCTTTAGTCAAATTTCAAGCAAAAGGAACTATACCTATTATTACTAAACAAAATGTAAAGAAATACATACACAATGTCTATCATGTTCAAGATCTAACACATAATCTGTTAAGTGTAGGATAGATAATCGAACATGGATATAAGGTACTTTTTGAAGGAGCATCATGTAGGATATATGATACAACCCCCAACAGAAAATTGATTTCTGAAATCCACATGACCAAGAATAGAATGTTTCCCTTGACCCTCAGAACTGCAAATCTGATCCAATCAAAGTGCATCCACCCCCAATGAAACAATGGTTTGGCATATAATATTTGGACATCTACCCTTTCAGAGTCTAAGTCTTATACATAATCATTCCATGGTCAAAGGTTTCCCTGTCTTCAAAAAGAAAAATCCCCCATGCGAGTCTTCCATTCTTAGAAAACATAAGAGAACTAGTTTTCCACAATCCTCCACTAAATCCAAACAACACTTAGATTTGATTCACACTGACCTATGTGGACTAATTCAAACAAAGAAAATAGGTGGTAGCGTTTATTTTCTAACATTTATTGATGACTTTAACATGCAAATTTGGATCTATTTTCTCAGACACAAGTCTGAAACTTTTGCAAATTTCAAAGAATTCAAAGTTGAAGCTGAAAAACAAAGTGGAAAATATGTAAAATCTCTCAGGTCATATGGAGGAGGAGAATATAGCTCCAAATAATTTTTAAATTTCTGCAAATCATAAGGCATCATCATGCAAACTACAACCAAGTATACTCCACAACAAAATGGGGTGGCCGAAAGGAAAAATCCGACAATAATGAACATGGCAAGAATCCTTCTCAAAGAAAAATGTATGTTAAATACATTTTGGGTTGAAGCAGTAGCATGTTCATCTTATCTCCTAAATAGATCTCCAACCACCAGTCTCAAGATGAAGGTCCCTCAAGAAGCATTGAGCGGGATAAAGCTAAATGTTGCTCATCTCAGGATATTTGGGTGCATAACATACGCTCGCATACCTTACAAATTAAGGAATAAACTGGATTATAGAAGTGAGAAATGCATCTTTACTGGCTACGGTGAAACATCAAAATCTTACAGGATCTACAATCCAATCTCAAAAAAACTAATTCTCAGCAGAGATGTAAATTTTTTTGAAAATCAGTTCTGGAACGAGTCTAAAAATTAGCCAATGGACAGTCAAGATCCATTTTTGTCACATCTTGAAGACACAGAGAATTTAAAACAACAAACAGATCAGCCTGCTCTTCCAAGATTGAAGGTACAAGGACGACATGAAAGTTCTCAGGATAAATCTATTGTAGAAATTTTAATACAAATTAT
This sequence comes from Picea sitchensis, assembly GCA_010110895.2. Lineage (NCBI taxonomy): Eukaryota > Viridiplantae > Streptophyta > Pinopsida > Pinales > Pinaceae > Picea > Picea sitchensis. Next base: position 33,885 of record SNQJ01S0060290.1, read on the forward strand.
GTATTGCCTGGATTCTCCTGATCTAACAATTATATGCCACTGTTAAATACAAAATCTCTTCTACTATTATTCTTGAAGAATTTAAAACACAATATCTAATTGCAATATCAAGAAGAAACATCAATCACACATAACACAGATGTTTTATTGAGAAAGCATAAAGCTAAAAACCCCACTATCATATATTATGTATATATCATGGATCATGAAACAATCTCATACAAAACTCTAATCCAAGAGCTCTTAGTACAATATAAAATCGTCTCACACTATCATACAAAAATTGGCAAATTCATGTGCCAATTTATTTCTTCCAGACAACCTGCCTCCTCTGCGCCATCCTTGCTAATGGAAATCCCTGCAATGAATGAATTAGTCTTTCTTAGGCTACACAATCCTCATGGGCACACCCAATGTGTGTGTGGTTGCGTGAGTGCACTCACTAATGTCACAACTAATAGTCAAACTGTCCCTTTCACCTGTTATCACAACTGGGTCTCCATTGGATCTGACATGCATGTTGTTAACATTGGTAAATCTTCAGTTGCATGTGAGACCACTTATTGTAAATTAATTAATAATTAATTCACTGATATTTCACTAGTGTAAGTTCAGTTACAACTAGTACAACTGAGATTAACTCACTTAACCAAGTTAAACTATTTTACAACTCACATAACTACACATATAACTCTGTTACAACTTCGAATCACTCAGTTACAACAAATTCGACTTGCATGTCCCACCAATGAACCTTTGAACTCGAATTTCCTATAGCTAACTGATTTTCCACTTCAGTTAACTATTTCCAAGTGCTCATTGAGAATAGACTAATATTTTTTGTCCAACTATTATTAAGGGATAATAATAGTCGACATACATCTATAAATAGAATTCACTCACCATCTATAAATAGACATCATCTATAAATAGAATTTTCTCATAATCTAAAAATAGAATTCCACCTAAAAATAGTGTGAGGCTCCATCCTAGTATAGGTGCATAATTTTCACTAGGATCTTCTTATTGAATCTCAACACTCCCTCTCAACAAGAAAGGGATTATCCTCCACCCCGATCCTGTCTCTATGGTATTCGAATCTGCTCCTGGTGAGCGCCTTCGTCATAATGTCTACATCATGATCTTCCGTAGGAATGTACTGAAGCAACATGATCTTCCACTACACACAATATCTGATATGATGATACCAGATATCTATATGCTTAGATATATCATGAAACAAATGATTAATTGAGAGTTTAATGCAACTCTGATTATCACAATGAATCATTGTCGGATCTAAATGAGAACCAAACAAACCAACCAAGATCTTTCTCATCCATATAGCCTCACATGCATCTTGACTCGCTGCCATGTATTCCGCTTCCGCTGAACTGAGTCCCACGATTCTCTATTTCCTGTTGTACCAAGAAACAGTTGTAGATCCGATACTAAAGTTCCCCCTTGATGTGCTCTTTTTGTCCATTGGGTTGCCTACCCAATCTGCATCCATGAAGCCATGCAACTTCACCTCATCCGTCTATATATACCATAATCCATACTCAGATGTTCCCCTCAGGTATCTTAGGACATGCTTTCCTTCCTTCTAAAATATCTTGGTAGGCTTAACCATCGCTTGACTCAATTGGTTAACCGCATAGCAAATGTTCGGTCTCGTGTTCACTAGATACATTAACGAACCCACTAACTGTCGATAGATAGTAGCATCCAATACCTTTCCAAAAGTAACATCCTCTTTCTTCTAGTTTCCTGGAAGAGGAGTATCCATGGGTTTACAGCTCTCCATGTGAGACTTACCCAGTATATCCCTTGCATACTTGTCTTGAGACACAAAAATTTCACCATCTCACTGCCATATTTCCAATCCAAGGAAATAATGAAGGAGGTCCATATCTTTCATATCGAACTCCTTTGTAAAGTCCTCCTTGCATAAGTGTATCAACTTCTCATCACCAGTCAGTACTAAATCATCAACATAAAGAACAATGATTAAAATATTACCCTCCACCACAATTTGGTATAGGTTTGCATCCACTTCACTTTTGGTGAAGCCCAGTCCAGTGAAATAGTTGTCTATGCGAGTGTACCAAGCACAGGGTTCTTGCTTCAACCCATACAATGCTCTTTTGAGTCGACACACATGCGACTCGCTGCTGAAGATCTCAAATCCTTCAGGCTGCTCTATGTACACTTCTTCCTCAATGATCCCATTGAGAAACCCAGTTTTTACATCCATCTAATGAATGCGCCGTCCCATCTGCGCTGAGAGTGCAAAGATGGATATTATGGAAGAGTACCTTGAGATAGGTGCAAAGCTCTCATCATAATCTATCCCCTCAATCTTTGAGAAGCCCCGGGCCACAAATATGGCCTTGTATTTCTCCACACTCCCATCAACAGCTTGCTTTACCTTGTAGATCCATATCGAACCTACCACTAATTTGTCGACCGATCTTGGGACAATTTCCCATGCACTGGTTTTGACAATGGAGACATACTCCTCCACCATTGCATCAACCCAAGTGGGATCCTACACTACTTCCTGAAAGGAAGATGGTTTAGTCACAATACATTTTCTCATGAGAACCATGTATCTAGTAAATCGATTAGGATACTGTTTCTATCTGCACTGTGAAGTAGGGGCTCCTACATTTTGTGCAGCATCTAGTCTCAATCTATCAGCTTCCGTGGTGTGCTTTCTGCCATTTCTGATGGATGGCTCTGCATGAGTGGCTTCCTCCACTCCATGAACCTCCTCATGTGGCTGATCCACATCTTGAGACTCATCTTTGGGAACCAACAGTTCCTCCTCTGCATGCAAGTCTAGCTCCCTCTCAAGCGACAACTGCATGGCTTTCCCCTCATCAAATTTTATATCCCATCGCATAACAATCATCTTACTATTAGGAAAATTAACACGATAATTATGAGGTGTTTCCATGTACCCCACAAATATCCCAACTTCAACAGTCAGCTCCATCTTCTTTCTGGCGTTCTTGGTCACATGAACATAAATAGATGAGCCAAAAATCTTAAAATGAGAAACATCAAGTTTCATACCAGTGAAATCTTCTTCAGGTGTACTCATGCCAAGTACTCTATAAGGACAACAATTTTGCACATAAACTGCAGTATTGCATGCTTCCGCCCACAAATGCATTGGTAAGTGATGATCATGCAACATCGCTTGTGTTGCACCCACCATAATTTTGTTCTTCCTCTCCGCGACCCCATTTTGTTGTGTGTTATGAGGCTCTATGAGTTCTATTCGAATTCCTTCTTTGTTGCATAATTATTTGAATTCGTTAGAGATGTATTCTCCACCATTATCACTCCTCAGAGCCTTCACTTTCTTCCCTGACTCTTTCTCCACCAATACTTTAAACTCACAAAACTTTGAGAATGTTTAATCCTTCTTCTGTATGAAGAAGATCCAACATTTATGAGAAAATTCATAAAAAAAAAATAGCATAATACTTATGTTTTGTTGTTTAAGCAACCGAGAATGGTCCACACACGTCTGTGTGAATTCTCTCCAAGATCACCAAAGTACGGTTCTCCTTTTCATGACGGGTATACTTTACATACTTCCCCATGGTGCAACCCTTTCACTAATCTAACTGAGCAAGTGTTCCCGTTGAAAGTCTAGTAGATATTTGTTACATGATTTTCAAGTCTCCATGATGAAGATGGCCCAATTGCCTGTTCCATAATTCGCCCTCATCCTGACTCACCACTATTTCTGCCTTTCCCATCATGGCAGCGCATCCATCTACCTCCATCTTGTAGATATTCTTAACTCGAATCCCTATCTTCTTGACTTGACCCATTGTTTTCTGTCGCAGGAAAGATTTTCCATCACTGAAAACAATGTCATAGCCTCTGTCCTCCAACATTGCAACTGAGACCAAGTTTTTATTCAGACCTAAAACATGCATAACATATTTCAATTGAAATGGTTTACCTGAATCCCTTTGAAAGGTAGTGGTACCAATGCCAGTTGCACTGTATCATCCATCGTTGCCCATCTCTATATGCATTTTGAGATTTTTCTCCTCCAAGTCACTGAAAATCTCCTTATCTCCCGTCATGTGGAAGGAAGCGCCACTATCCAAATATTACACCGATCCCAATGCACTTGATGCCATGCATGCGATCAAGGAGAAGTCAAGTTCAAATTGCAAGACACGGGCCTCACTAGCTACAACTCTAACAACCTTCTTGTTCTTATTCTTCCGCGAACAGTTAGTAGCAAGATGCCCATGTTCATGACAGTGAAAACTCTTCACTTTGGACAAATCCAACTTCTTGACTTTAGACTCGGATTTTGAATGGAATTTCTTCCCCTTCCCTTTCCTTTCCTTGGAAGCCAAAGAAAAATCCTCTTCATCATCATGCTTTGATGAAGATCCATCTCTGGTGTTCTGCCTGAACTCCTCCTGCACTAGATCCGACCATAGTCATTCCTAATCTGACAATTTTTCCCTTCCATTGACAGAGTCTTGATAACTGTGCCAACTCTTGGGAAGTCCTAGGAGATCCAAGCTCACCAAATCATCATCAGTGACTGTTATTCCCACACTCCCTAGCTCATCCTGACATTGAACAAACTTCATGAGATATTTTGGAATGGAGTCGTCCTTCTCCATCTTGATCTTCTTGAGTTTATCTTGAGCAACAATTTCCTATGGTCATTGTTGTTTTGGAATAGATATGTCAAAGTATTCCACATTGCATATGGAGTGAATTTCCCATGGAGGCTTGAGACAATGTGGTCTCGTACTCCCTCCAACAGGATCCTCCTCACCTTTGCCACTTTCTTTTTCCATGCATCAAGATTTGCAGCGTCTGCAACATCTAGCTTAGGAACATCTTTGTCAATGAATTCCTTCAAGCCATTGTCTTCGAGTACTTCCTCCATCCTATCCTTCCAAGCAATGTAGTTTGAGCTACCCTCAAGTGCATACTCTAACTTCAAGCCATTGAAATCCATTTCAATCTTGAATCAGCTGTAGCACCAAGACAGTCTTTCTGCAAATTCGAATTCTATCCAGTCACAAACTCAACTTCTGTAATTTTCTGCGCTCTGATACCATGTAGAAATTTTAATACAAATTATGTATTGCCTGGATTATCCTGATCTAACAATTATATGCCACTGTTAAATACAAAATCGCTTCTAGTAATATTCTTGCGGAATTTAAAACATAATCGCCAATCGCAATATCAAGAAGAAAGATCAATCACACATAACATAGATGTTTTACCAGGAAAGCATAAAGCTAAAAACCTCACTATCATATATTATATATATATATCATGGATCATGAAACAATCTCATACAAAACTCTAATCCAAGAGCTCTCAGTACAATATACAATCGTCTCACACTGTCATACAAAAATTGACAAATTCATATGCCAATTTACTGCTTCCAGACAGCCAGCCTCCTCTGCGCAATCCATGCTAATGGAAATCCCTGCAATGAATGAATTCCTCTTGCCTAGGTTGTGCAATCCTCATGGGCACATCCAATGCGTGTGTGGTTGCATGAGTGCACTCACTAATGTTACAACTGATAGTCAAAATGTCCATTTCATCTGTTATCTCAACTGGGTCTCCACTGGATCTGACATGCATGTAGTTAACATTGTTAAATATTCAGTTGCATGTGAGACCATTGATTGTGTAATGTTACAACTGATAGTCAAAATGTCCATTTCATCTGTTATCTCAACTGGATCTCCACTGGATCTCGACATGCATGTAGTTAACATTGTTAAATATTCAGTTGCATGTGAGATCATCGATTGTGAATTAATTAATAATTAATTCGACCTCTCACTATTAGTGTAAGTTCACATAACTAGTAATAACTCCAGCTTTTTATCTCACTTAACTAAGTTAAACTATTTTACAACTCACATAACTACACATATAACTCACTTACAACTTCGAATCACTCAGTAACAACTAATTCGACTTGCATGCACCATCACCAACCTTTGAACCTTCCTAATTTATAGCTAACTGACGGGTTACTTCATTTAACTATTTCCAAGTGCTCATTGAGAATAGACTAATATTTATTGTCCAACTATTATTATGATACACATTTTACATACATCTATAAATTAGAATTGCCACCATCTATAAATAGACATCATCTATAAATAGAATTTGCTCATCATCTAAAAATAGACTTCCACCTAAAAATAGTTCGAGGCTCCATCCTAGTGTAGGTGCATAATTTTCACTAGGATATTCTTGTTGAATCTCAACATCTACTTCAAGCATAAATTCATCCTCTAAACTTCAAAATCAGAGAACTCGAAGTTTGAGATAAATCCATCACCATTTGGATGACATTGATCAACACAATCTTTTTGCATTAATGTCATGTCAACCTACATCTTTTAAAGAGGCATCTCAAGAGACACATTGGGTTCAAGCCATGAACCAAGAGATTGAATCCATTGAGAAGAACAAGACATGGGATCTTGTTGATCTTCCCAGACACAAGAAAAGTATTGGTGTCAAGTGGGTTTACAAAACTAAACTCAATGAAAAGGGACAGATTGGAAAAACAAGGCAAGACTTGTTGCCAAAGGATTCTCACAACAACTAGGTATTGATTATGGTGAAAATTTTTCTCCAGTAGCAAGGTTGGACACTGTAAGGACTCTCTTAGCCATAGCAGCTCAACACAAATGGAAAGTATACTAGATGGATGGCAAGTCAGCTTTCCTAAATGGTCTCTTAGAAGAAGAGGTTTATGTGGCTCAACCACCTGGATTTGAAGACAAAGAGCAACCAACCAAAGTGTATTGGTTGAAGAAAGACTTGTATGGATTAAAGCAAGCCACAAGATCTTGGTACAACCGAATTGACATTTACTTGATCAAGAGTGGTCTCAACAGAAGCCAAAATGAGCCAACCTTATACACCAAAATAAATCAGCCAGGTAAAATTTTGATTGTATGTTTATATGTTGATGACATGATATATACTGAAAATCTTGAGTTAACCAATTTTACACATGCCATGCAATATGAGTTTGAGATGATAGATCTTGGCATAATGAAATATTTTTTAGGGATTGAGGTTGACCAATCAACCAAAGGCATTTTTGTCTGTCAACAAAAGTATGTAGCATACATCATCAAAAGATTATGCATGGAAGACTGCAATCCAGCATTAACTCGTATACCCCTAGGCACAAAATTGAGCAAGAAAGATGAAGACCCTACAATGGAATCTACCTTGTACAAAAGTTTAGTAGGAAGTTTGTTGTATCTTACAACAACTAGACGTAATATTATGTATGCAACCAATCTTGTTTCCAGGTTCATGGAATCCCCCAAAGATTCTCAGTGGAAGATGGTGAAAATGATTTTGAGATATGTTGCAGGAACTCTCAATTTTGGCTTATGGTACACTTAGTTTGATGATAATCATCTCTCTGGTTACACAGACAATGATTTTGCAAGAAGCCTAGATGACAGGAAAAACACCTCATGACATGCTTTTCACCTGGGCACAAACCTAATTTCATGGGCATCAAAGAAGCAACCAATTGTATCCATATCTTCTGCAGAGGAAGAATATGTTGCTGCTACCTCAACTTCCTGTCAAGTTGTGTGGCTGCGAAGAATATTGAATGAAATGTCACATACATAAAAAGGAGCCAACTCCTATCTTCTGTAGCACCTCAACAATTGCTCTATCCAAAAATCATGTGTTTCACAAGAAAAGAAAGCATATTGACACTCTTTTTCACTATTCGTTTTTTATTTTCAGAGACAACACTTGGCATTATCAGTGCTGATGTTTGTAACTGTTGAGTTTAAGAGAGAGTGTTAAATATATCAGTAACCTCAACAACAACAATGTGTGACTGTACACTGCCAATTGTCCTTGCCAGCTATACGAGTTAGTTAGGATCTATTGTTTTGTTTCTTGATTTGCTGGAGACTATTTAGCTCATCTCTTTTCCCTTAATGAATATACTCAACCCTATGCGCTCGGCTCATTCCTGTTTCCCAATTTCTTCTTCTCTGTATTATCTTATTTTCATTTTATCATTTTGGAATGTGAGATCACTCCCAACAGCTAGGAGATTCACCTGAGGAGTTTTCTATCACCTGATCTACATTTTGACAGTGCGTCTCAGTTGTTTAGTTATCAGTGTATCGTTCTTAGCACGTGGGCTGGGATCTTTACTTTCACCGTATGTTTGTAGTCTCGGGCATGATGAGAAATCTGGATGAGTCTGCTTCTTCAATTCAATAGGTTGAGGGCGCTCCAAAATTGCGGATCGACATCTTTCCTTTGTCGAGTTCATTCACTTTCAAACTGAATTTCCATATAATTTCCATATAAGTACTCCAATCGAAATGATT
>SNQJ01S0060290.1:42317-60760 GCA_010110895.2 Picea sitchensis
TCACTCACCCTCACTTTAATCATAAAGTTATCTTTTAATTTGCATCTCACAAATTAATTTGACTAAGACCCATATTCGGAAATTTCTCCCCCTTAGGGCCTAGGGAAGAGAAACACTTGCCTTGGTACATAATTTAACAATAACAATCCAATAAATCTAGCAAAAAACCAAGACAAGAAGAGAGGGGATATCACCCTACTCGCCCTATTGTGATCTTGTTCATAAATCCCATGTTAGAGAAGATTCCCAACCCAATCATTTTAATAATGGATTTAGGCACTCAATAGTGACTTCTAGGTTTGGTTTTGTGGCCTTGGAGAATTTACTCTCCAACCTTGCACCAAGACCCTAAATCCTAATCTAATGTTCGTTTCCTATAAAAAATATTCTGATAGATTTTATATTAAGATCTTCTCTTTATTAGGTTGTTGATTAATAAGGGTAATGGAATGAAACTTTAATTGTATTTTGACTCTTTCCAATCCAAAGAAATACAAAGAATTAAAATGCAAGAAATGCACTTCCTTTTATTCAATGTAAACTATCTAAGGGAAGGAACAAGAGGTTTATTCTTCTCAAATATAAATCACTCCAGTCCAAATGGCACTATCAATCACTATAAAATGCAATTTGAGAACCCCTTATTCACAACCAACACTCTAATGCAACTATGAAAAAAGTCCTAAAATGCTCCAAAAAGAGATGATCACAAAATGATATTTTAATTTTTCTCTTTTTTTCCATGCAAATAATAATGAAAATTTCCTTCAAAAACTAATTTATAAAGGTTATTATGCCCAATAATAGGGACCCTAAGCATTCCTTCAAAAACTATTTTATAAAGGTTATCATGCCCAATAATAGGTACCCTGATCTTCATAGGAAAAAAACTCAGAAAAAATCTCACAAAAAATTATTATTTTTTGCACTCTACAAGCCTTTTTTTGTGCACACAGCAAAGAAGATCACGGGCTACCTTCACTTAGGTAGCGACTGGTTGTGGGATGTTAGTGAAACAACCAATGACCTATAATCAAGAGGTCACACCCTAATATTCATATAGATCATGATTGGTCACGGGATGTCAGCATATTTCGAGAGACTGATCACAAGATGTCACTAGGGAAACCACGACCATGGGGGGAAAAGGAAGGAGATTGAAAAAACCATACTAGAACTCAATTAGATCTAAATATGAAATGAAATGAAATAAAAAAAAATAAAAATTAAATCCACTTTAAACTCATTAAATAAAATCAGAGGAACAAAACAATGAACACCTCAAATCCACTTGGAAACACAAGCAACAAAAATAGGCTCAAACACAGAGTAGATCTAGGCTACCAAATATTTCATAGACTTAAAATACCAAGTACTTATCTCACAAGGGTGGTCATGAACTAGAAGAAATGCGTCACATGACCATTATGCATGAAATCGTCAGTTGTATAACTATCATCTCACGACCGATCACTCTCGTGTGAACTAATAATTCGTGACCCTCTACAAAATTTAGTAAAAAACCTAGATTTAGGCCTAGATTTGATAGATTTGAGAAATCTATTCCCTTAATGAATGATGAGGAAGAAAATAAGCTACACAACAAGTCTTAGAAGTACAAAAGAAAAGGAGTAATCCAAGACCAAGGAAGTGTTGGATATTCGTCTTAGGTTGATAGATTGTTGGTTGTCGTTGATGTCAACCCTTGGAGAGTGATATTGTAGATTGATGTCAACCCTAGAGATTAACGTCAACCCTTGGAGAAGTCTGGTAGCGAATTTCGGTAGCACAAAGTTATGGGTAAACAAACCCAATTTATTTTTAGGTATAAAGGCATGGATATAAGTGAATATGTAGGTAAGACTATTCTAGATGAACAATAGATGTCATGCCATTTCCAGTGATATGTAGTATGTTACGCAGTTCCTCACAGTTGAGGAGATATGGCTTAGTGAAGTTGTAGAACCCCAATGAGTTATCTAGAAGCCCCTAGAAGGTCAAAGAAATCAATTATTCTAGAAGCTCCTAGAAGGTGTACTAGTCGAATTGATGGTAACTAGGAGTTAATCATGGGTAAAGTTGTTGAATTAAGAAAATAATTAAAAACAAATTAGTTGTAACAAGAAGTTGTGAGTTTGGTAATTATGACAAAGTGATCAAAGTGTTTGCAAAGAGAAATTATTTAAATAATAAAGTGGTTGCAAGAAGAAAGTAGTTAAGGGTAAAGAAGTTATAATTTGACTAATTAAGGAATTGTTAGTTGCAACAAGAAAGTGGTTAGCCCTAAAATGTGGAGAAAGGGGTAAAATCGTTACAAGGAAACTTCTAGAGGAAGGCACCTGGAAAGTATAAATAAGAGAGCAATGAACTCCTATTAGCACCTACCTACCTACCTACCTATTGAACACTATTCATATACATTTTGTGAAAGGTTATTTGCACGTATAGATTGACAAATATGAGAAAGTGTAGGTTTGATTTAGAGAAGGTTTGAAGGATCGAAAGTTTTGTAGTTGTAGAGGAAGTGAATGAACCAGGGTTTTTGAGTTTATTCGCAGGCCACAGGAATAAAGAAGCATGGACATCCACGGGCCATAAAGGAGTAAAATGCGATACCCGCGAGTTGTAGAAGGGGAAGAATGAATCTGTAGAAAGGGAAAGGAGGAAGATGCTTGTTCCAGATTGCAGGATCTGAGGAGAGATTGCACGTATGTTTTTCAGAGATCATATACAACAGGGTTACTGCAAAGTTAAAGGGGTGTTCATGATTATGTTTTGATATAGTATCTTAGTGGTGTTCTGGAGAATGCTTGAGGCATGACTTTGTGAGGTTTGGTATATGCCCTCTTGGATGTATGGTATCTATTGTAGAGTATGATTTGAGGAAGATTTGTTGAGTCACATTGTTGGTGCCCTTAGCTTGGTTTTATTGGCATATCTTATGGTGCATTGTGAGAGGCAGTTGTTAGTGTTCTTTATATATGATTGGCTTATGAGTAGTACATTATTTGAGGCTACATAATAGTGAGGTTTTGACACATAGGTTGATGTGAGGGTTTATGGTATTTCGTTATGGATAGTATGATGTATTGCTAGATAAAATTTGATGGTTATATTGGTATATGTCTTCGGTATATGCTTGAGATACATGTTGGAACATATAGTTGATGAGTTGGCATATGGATATGGTGCATGGCATGGTGGTGTTGGTGTATCCTTATGAGGCATAGTTTGGTTTTTTGTTGATACATGATTGGTACATGTTTTTGGTTATCTTGGTATAGTGTTGATGTACATGGTTGATATACATGATTGATGTGCATTGTTGGCACATGGTAAGGTATATGGTATAGTACAAAATATATACTTGGTTGATGGACATCTAGTTGATACTGTGCATATGACTGAGAGTTGTCTTGTTGATTGATGTATGTGATTAGATCTAGTTTCTTCCTTGTGTTGATATGAATATTAAGTGGTATAGGTTGGTACATGTTATTGGTATAGGTTGTTGGCACAAGTTAAGTATCAGGTTTTACAGTGACAACTTGACATAAACAAAGATAGTGACAGTGAAACTGGGAAAGTTGGTAGTAGTCTATGATTTTCACTGAGGAGAGGTACGAACATCCATGAGTTGCGATGAAGAGAGGCACGAACATCCTCATGTTGCAGAGTATACAGGTCGCGGATCTGTAGAATTTTTTTTAATATTGTTGGTATAGGTTGTGATAGTTTGTTGGCATAGGTTGAGAATGACAGAGTGATAGTGGCAATGATCGATTTAGTGATAGTGATAGGTTGTCTACATTTGTAATTTATACTTCAAGCTGGTTGGATGGTGCAAGGATAGGTGGTTTTAGCCACCTTCCAGTTGGATCCAAAGAACCAGGGAGTTAGAGCTACCTTCAGGCTGGAGCCTGGAAATTATATGGCTAGAGCCTCCTTCTGGTTGGAGCCAGAGAATTGGGGATTTGGAGCTTCCCTCAGGTGGGATCCTGAGAAAATAGGGGGTTGGATCCTCCTTCTCGTTGGAGCTATAGAATTGGAAGTTCATTCTTCCTTGAATGTAATTCTTTGACATATAGGAAAAACATTTTGTGGTTTTATCCCGCATTGGGTTTCCACGTAAAATAGTGGTGTATTGGGTATTTTGTGGATGTGTTTATTATTTTTCATTATGCACTGATGGATGTTAATTTTTATGATGCAATAATATATTGATGATGAAATGATGAACATTGTTGAATAATTTAAAAGAATATACATTGTGGTTAAAAGGATTAATAAGTGGTATGAATTTCTCATTGTTGATTCACCCCCCCTCCCCCTCTTAGTAATCCAACAATCTGTATCAGAGTAGGTCCCTTCAAGCAATAGTTTAACCATTGGAAGGAGATCATGGAATACATTGAGAATGGAGTACCAATTTTTAATGGTCAGAATGGTCTAGAGCATGGGATGTGGAGCATAAGGATGAGAACCATTTTACAGGAACATGGATATGATATTTGGTATTCAGTTGTCACAGGATATAATTCTACCAAGAAAGAAAAAACTACAACCAAGAATGAATTGAAGAAAAATAACAAAACAACAATGGATTTCATATGGGAAGGATTACCTAATCCGGTAAGAGAAAAGGTTGGAAAGTGTTCATCAGCTAAAGAAATCTGGTATAAGCTACATGATATCTATTTTTCTCCCATCACAGAATCAGCGAATTCCAAAGAAGATGCAGGTGCATAACAAGAAAAAATATGCTCATCATGTCAAACAGATTCAGAAGAGGAAGAGTATCAAGAGGCAAAAGTTGATTACAAATAACAATTGATCAATGTAATTGAATATCTAAGGACTGAAAGAAAAGAAAACAAGTCACTCTAGGAATAACTAAATAATATGGAAGAATCGCATAACTCCAACACCAAAGAAGTTGAGAAGACAATAATGATTCTAAAACGTCATCTAGAAGAATCCATAAGGAATCAAGAAACTCTTGAGGATCAGAAGGAGTATTTGGAAGCCAAAATACCAACACAAAAAGAAGAAGTAGAAAAGAGAGATAAAAAATTGACAGGGGATCTCAAGGAAATAACTAACGATCTAAATCAACTTGAAGTAGAGTTCAGTCAACATGAAAGAAACATTGAAGATAAAATAATCACATTGAAGATCTAACTTGAAGAAGAAAAGAGAATACAAGAATTCATGAGGAACCAAATGATGAATAAAGAAGAAGAGGTGGAGAAGCTTGAAGAAGAAGTTGTCATGTTGAGAGTAAAAACTTTCAAGCTCATCACAAATGTCGAAGAGAAAGAAACATCCAAATCATCAATTGAAGAGAATCCCTCCAAGTTTCCAAAAAGGAAGAATGAAGAGAAGCTAGAGAGTCAAGACTTATGCAGAAGTCATTAAAGGTTTGAAGAAGAAGGAAGAATGCAAACCATTGAAGAAGAACATTCCAGAATTGAAAAAGACTCAAGAAGAAGACTACAGTAGAAGATCCTCCATGTTCAAGCCACAAAGAAGCCTCAATCATGATCATGATCATCCAAGACTAGAATTCAGAAGGACTANGATCTCAAGGAAATAACTAACGATCTAAATCAACTTGAAGTAGAGTTCAGTCAACATGAAAGAAACATTGAAGATAAAATAATCACATTGAAGATCTAACTTGAAGAAGAAAAGAGAATACAAGAATTCATGAGGAACCAAATGATGAATAAAGAAGAAGAGGTGGAGAAGCTTGAAGAAGAAGTTGTCATGTTGAGAGTAAAAACTTTCAAGCTCATCACAAATGTCGAAGAGAAAGAAACATCCAAATCATCAATTGAAGAGAATCCCTCCAAGTTTCCAAAAAGGAAGAATGAAGAGAAGCTAGAGAGTCAAGACTTATGCAGAAGTCATTAAAGGTTTGAAGAAGAAGGAAGAATGCAAACCATTGAAGAAGAACATTCCAGAATTGAAAAAGACTCAAGAAGAAGACTACAGTAGAAGATCCTCCATGTTCAAGCCACAAAGAAGCCTCAATCATGATCATGATCATCCAAGACTAGAATTCAGAAGGACTAAACCACAAACAAGATCATTCATTCCTAGGTATGTAAATTTATTTTATGGTATTTTTTTTTATTGTGCTAACTTTGGACATAAGGTTGTAGATTGCAGGGCTTATGGAAGAAATGTTCAAGAAATCAATGCTTATGTGGCCCCACGTAGCATTGAATGTTACAAAATTCATAACTATGGACACATAGCTTGTGATTGTAAAAGCATGATCAATACTTCCATGAAAGAGAAGATTGATATTAGATATAAGAAAGTATGGGAAAGGAAACAGGAAGAACATGCGAACAAGGACCAGGTTCCAGAGATCAAAAGATTAGCAGTAGTGAGAGAATGAAAAGAAGAGCAGGTAAATAAGGAATAGGTTCAAGAGATTGTACTTTCAGGAATTATAGAGAGAAATCAATCCATAGGAATAAAGGGGAAAGTCAAAGTTCAGAGAGATGATGAATCTACATACAACGATGAAGATGACTCTAAATCAAAGAAGGAATTATTCTGAGCCATATGGCTTGGAGACTTCCAAGTTATATGAATATAAGAGAGGGAGAGTCTATGGAGAAGCTGAGACAGATCAGAGAACCATCCTTCAAGTAGCTTACAATGTTCGAATAGATAGAATCAGAGTAGTCAGTTAGAAGAAGTACAGTATGACAGATTGAGAAGTTGGAAAATTACAACACAGGTTGTTACAAATATGTAGAGTTTGGTTTACAGATAAAGAAGACCAGTGGTCACATTTGAAATTTTATGATTAGTTTAAGAAGTGAAGACTTCATGATAGTATAATGACATGGGTCAACATTTTGGATAGTTGAGTAGCAGAGTCTTGGACAATATGGACATAGATGGATTCATAGATTTGTTCAAAGAGTGGTTCAAATATAAGGGAATATTATCATAATATATGATAATGATACAAGAATATTTGAATGATTATTCTTGAATGATTTTTATATGTCAGTTGATTACACAAGGAAGCACCAATGGACATAAACCCCAAAAGGAAGACATGTAGAAAGATTATTCAAAGAAGTTGTTAGACAAAGAGGTAAGAACATAGGTATGATTCCAATATGAGAGATGATCATAGAGGGAGCATTGGAAGCCATGCCATCAACATTGCATCATAGTGATACTCATTTCTAAAGGGGGAGATATTATTCAAATGAGCTGGGATAGAGTAATGAGAGGCTTAGAAATACATAGAAAGAACAAAGGCATTTACACAGGGGGGACATCCCAAAGGACAATGCAGACAGGGGGAGCAACTTCAAGGAGATTTTAGTTAGGGGGAGAAACCCCAAAGAAATATACCCTTTTCCATTGGTGTCAAAGGGGGAGAGATAGAAAAATTGATAAGAAGTGATGACCACAAAGATCATGAGAATGTGTATTTTCATGACTAAGTGTTTCTATCATTTCCAAAGAGGGAGATTGTCGAAAAATCGGCTTTGGTTGATGGAGAGTTGGTTTGGATAGTTGTTTTTCATTGATTTCAACCCTTAGAGAGTGATCTTGTATATTGATTTCAACCCTTGGAGAGTGATCTTTTATATTGATTTAAACCCGTAGAGATTGATTTCAACCCTTGGTGAAGTTCGGTAGAACAAAGGTATGGGTAAAGGGACCCAAGTTTTTTTTACATATAAAGGCATGTAGATCAGTGAGTATGCAGGTAATATTATTCTAGATGAATAGTACATGTCATGGCATTTCCAGTGATATGTAGTATGTCATGTAGTCCCTCATGGTTGAGGAGATATGGCTTAGTGAAGTTGGAGAACCCCCATGAGTTATCTAGAATCCCCTAGAAGGTAAAATAAGTCAATTATTCTAGAAGCTCCTAGAAGAAGTGTACTAGTTAAATTGATGGTAACTAGGAGTTAGTCATGGGTAAAGTTGTTGCATTAAGAAAATAATTAAAAATAAATTAGTTTCAACAAGAAGTTGTCAGTATTATAATTATGGAAAAGTGGTCAAAGTGGTGAGAGTGGTTGCAAAGAGAAATTATTTAGATAAATTATTTAAATAATAAAGTGGTTGCAAAGAGAAATTATTTAAATAATAAAGTGGTCAAAGTGGTTGCAAAGATAAATTATTTAAATAATAAAGTGGTTGCAACAAGAAAGTAGTTAAGGGTAAAGAAGTTATAATTTGACTAATTAAGGAAGTTTTAGTTGCAACAAGAAAGTGGTTATCCCTAAAAGGTGGAGAAAGGGGTAAAGAAGTTACATGGAAACTTCTATAGGAAGGCAGTTGGAAAGTATAAATAAGAGAGAAAGTAACTCTTATTAGCACCTACCTACCTACCTATTGAACATTATTGAATATCAATTTTGTGAAAGGTTATTTGCAAGTATGCATTGACAAATCTAAGAAATTGTAGGTTTGAGTCAACAAAGTTCTGAAGGATCGAAAGTTTTGTAGATGCATAGGAAGTGAATGAACTAGGGTTTCTGAGGTTATCCGCGAGCCACAGGAACAAAGAAGCACATACATCTCCAGGACATAGAGGAGGAAAATGCATATACCCAGGAGTTGTAGAAGGGGAAAGAGAGGTTATGTAGAAAGGGAAAGGAAGAAGATGCTTGTTCTAGGTTGCAGGATCTGAGGAGAGATTGCAGGTATATTTTTCAGAGATTAGATACAACAAGGTTAGTAAAGAGTTAAAGGTATGTTCATGATTATTTTTTGATATTGTATCTTAGTGGTGTTGTGGAACATGATTGAGGCATGGCATTGTGAGGTTTGGTATATGTCTTCTTGGATGTATGGTATCTATTGTAGAGTATGATTTGAGGCATATCTGTTGAGGAACATTGTTGGTGCTCTTAGATTGGTTTTATTGGCATATCTTGTGGCGCATTACGAGAGGAATTTGTTAGTTTTCTTGATATATGATTGGATTATGAGTGGTACATGATTTGAGGCTATATAACAGTGAGGTTTTAACACATAGGTTGATATGAGGGTTTATGGTATTTAGTTATGGATAGTATGATGTATTTCTAGAGAAATTTTGATGGTTATATTGGTATATGAATTTGTTATATGATTGAGATACATGTTGGAATATATACTTGATGAGTTGGCACATGCATAAGGTGCATGCCATGGTGGTGTTGGTGTATCATGATGATGCATAGTTTGGTTTGTTGTTGATACATGATTGGTACATGTTTTTGGTTATATTGGTATAGTGTTGATGTACATGATTGATGTGCATTGTTGGCACATGGTAAGGTACATGGTATGGTACAAGATTGATACTTGGTTGATGCACATCTAAGTGATATTGTGCATATGATTGAGAGTTGTCTTGTTGGTTGATCTATGTGATTTGATATAGTTTGGTTGTTGTGTTGATGTGAAGGTTAAATGGTACAAGTTGGTAGAGGTTATTGGTACAAATTGGTATAGGTTATCGATAAAAGTTCAGTACCAGGTTTTACAATTATAGCTTGAAAAAAATAGAGACAGTGACAGTGAAACTCGGTAGTATTCCGCGAGTTTCACTAAGGAGAGGTGCGGAAATCCATGAGTTGCAGTGAAGAGATGTGTATACATCCACCTATTTTACAGTAGACAAGTCGCAAATCTGTAGAAATATTTTGAAGATTATTGGTACATGTTGTGATAGTTTTTTGGTATAGGTTGACAGTGACAGAGTGAAAGTTGCAGTGATTGATTTAGTGACTGTGAAAGGTTGTTTACATTTGGAATTTATACTTCATGGTGGTTGGAAGGGGAAATGATAGGTTCTTGTAGCCACCTTCCAGTTGGAGCCGGAGAACAAGGGAGTTGGAGCTCCCTTTAGGTTGGAGCCTGTGAAACTAGGGGTTTGGAGCCTCCTTCTGGTTGGAGCCAGAGAATTGGAATTTGGTGCTTCATTGAATGTAATTATTTGACATATAAGAAAAGAATTATGTGGTTTTCTCCCACATTGGGTTTCCATGTAAAATAATGGTGTACTATGTATTGTGTGTGTTACACTTCAAAATTACTCACTCCAATAGTGTCACAAGTGTCGTCATTGCGAGTGTTGTAAGTGTCGCATCGTGTTCGCAAGTGTCGCATCTTGACCACAAGTGATGCAAGTGTAAAAAACATCATACTTCCATCTTGCATATGTCGTGCCTCTAATGACATCATGAAGACACTTAAGACACCTCAAAAGGTGGTTTGGAATAAGAGAAATCACTTGACAAGAAGTACAAGTCTTTTGCCATGGAAAAAACACTCAAAAACTGAATTTTGGAGAGGAGTGCTCCCCTACCCACTATCAAGGAGTGTTGGTGATCCATGAGCCTCTTTGGGGGAGTGCTTGAGTTCCCTGTGCACCCTTTTGGGGGAGTGCTTGAGCATCCTGTGCACCCTTTTGGGGGAGCGCTACCCTTTTTTTGGCAAATTCTAGGTTTGTTGAGGCAAATCAGGGAAGAATCCCTCAACTCCTGAAGATAGTTGGATTTGAATAGATGGTCAAGGCATGATCTTAGGGAAGATCCTCAACTAAAGGAGAGGAATCCTCAACTTATCCCAAAGATCTCTCAAGTGGTTGGACCTCTCCAAGGTTATATAAGGAGGCCTTCACATGGTGAAAGGTACATGGAAAAGATTGGAGATGTGAAACTTATGATCTCATGAGTGAGATGTCATAAAAGAAATCAATGGAGATTGATTGAGGAAAGGGGTTGGATAAGGAGAACTGGAAGAGGCTGCTTCAGCTTCATTCAAAGGATTGTAAGTACTTTTACTTGTTCTCATTAAATAATAAATGCTTGGCCTGTTTCTTCCAAACTTGTGCTTGTTCCATATGAGTTTGTCTGCAGTAGATGGATCTATGATTGAGATAATATCAGTAGAGTAGGAAGTCCATTGTATCTTTGTTTTTATTACAGGATCTATCAGGGAGCTCAGGATCGAAGCTCAGCCAGGACTTTACAAGGACAAACGTCCTTAATAAGGTACATATCTTTCTCCTTCTCTTTCATTCATTAGCCTGATAGGATCTAAAAGGAAGTCAATGTCCATGTTAAGAAATTTTTGTCTTGGCCTTAGGAGTCTAGAGACCAAGAGGGAATCCAATTGTCCACAGGGGTATTCACTTAGAACAAAAATTGGTGACTCCACTGGGGATGGAGCTCTGGTTTTTGTTTCCATTCCCAGTTCTTGTTTTGACCCTTTTCCCATTAATTTGATCTTCTCAACCTTGTCTTTTTTATTCTTAGAATTGTTTGATTGCCTCTTTATGTCATCAAGATCATCTTGATTGATTGAATTTTCTTGAATTTTTGACTTTTTGGGATTTTTTCTGAGTTTTTGGAGCAGAGCGCTCCCCTCCTGTTGTTGTCAGAGCACTAGCACTCCCATGTAGCCTTACACAGAGCGTTGTAACACTCTAGTGCCCCTTACACCAGAGCGCTACCCCATTTTTGTGAGAAATTCTCCAAATTTTTCATCTTCTGAAGCTATTTCTTGGTTTTGGATTTTGCCCAGGGTCCCATACTCTCAGTCCATCTTGATATTGTCTTTAAAACACCCTTATTTATGAGAATTCATCCTCTTTTGTTTGGATTTTTTTTTTTTACATTTGTCCTTACTTTGCAATTTGTCCTTCACGATTTGGAGTCAATTTGTTGATTTCTCCTCGTTTATCTGAATGAGTGAAAACTTTGTAAGGGGTTTCAAAGGTATTTTGTAATTTTATTTTTGATCTTTTAGTCATATTTCCCAAGCTCTTTCTCCTTCCTTTTGAGTTTTTGGCTTTCTGTTTCTTGTTTGATCACAACAAGGGTGTCTTTTGGTTTATGTGAAGTTTGCTTCCAGATTGCTTAAATCTCACAACTCGTGAAGTCCGATTAACATAGGAAGATTTACATCTATTGGTTATCAGTCACATACAAACATTTTAGCATTGCATTGGATTTCTTATTGAGGACTATTGCATGAGTTCATTTCATCTTAGTGTTTGACAATGAAAGGAAAATCCTTCTCCTTCCCTTAATTAGACATTCATTGAAAGAAAAGATTGCTTATCATTTCTTATGCATGTTTTGGGAACCGAGTCATAATATCATCAGTTTTCACTCTTATACACCTCTGAGTAAAAAAAAACCACTAAAATCAATGCTTAACTAAAATTTATCAGACTTTTTACATATTTGTTAGCAAACCTAAATTAGTTTAAGGTGTAGGGATTTGGAATAGGTTGAAAGGATAACTTTCCAAAGATATCAACCAAAATTAGCATCTTGCGATAGGGAGAGAAAATCCAATTGTCGTATAGGATTTCTGGGATCCCCCTCTCACACAGGGGTTACGCATGAGGTCTCACTCAGGAGAGTTACGGAGATTATCCCTCTGTGGTTCAACTGTTTGTAGTGGTCGAATCATATATTGGGGGTCACTTGAGGGTATACCCACGATTATGTGTGGGAGCCTCTCAAGTTGATTTCAGACTTGTTATCCTACCCATACGTTCAGATCGGACTGTCAACTGTACCCACCTAGGGGCTGACTGTGAATTGGTGACCTTAGTAGCCATAATCTTTAGGGTCTCACATAAGGTGATGGTGAAGGGAAGTCTCATTGTACCTGGAACAGACATTGGTCAAACTCACTCGAGCTCCTTGGAGGGTAAATCCAAAATCACTGTGTGGAATCTTGCACCAAGGCATAAGTCTGTTAAGTAGGTCACCAACATAACTGATCCACCCACTCTATCCCTGCCTCTTCCTATTTTGATCTTGCAACATTGGATTTGATCACCAACTAGTGGTTTCATTGTGGGAAAGTTTTGTTTGATTGTTTGCTTCTCAGATTCATAGCGTGTGTTGGTTGTGTTACTTAGTAGACCTTAGGTCGAGTCAGCGTTAATGGCATCAAATCTTGAGAGTACCAGTGAAGGAACCCCTTCTCCTGGGGAACCTTATACCTTTCCTTCTTTTGGAAACTTTGGTCCTCCGTACATTGCCACACTGAGTCTTCCGGGACTCACCATCGGATTACTGGTTTGGTTGTTCCCCACTCAGGTGATCTTGAATCCTCCCAATTTTTCAACTGCACCTAATACTTTAGATGTCAGTACACCACCCACACATCAACCTCGCGTCGATTTATTTCCTTCTTCACCCATTAGGTCTCCTTCCCTTTCTCCTTCTTCATCTAGTGAAAGCTATAAAGAAAGTAGCCAGATTGATTAGAAGAAGAAGAAACAGAAAGAGAAGAAGAAGAAGATCCCGAAAAAGACCAAGGCCCCAACAACATCAGATGTTGGATCCAAGAAACCAGTTACTGTTAATAGTACTGAGGGTGTTGATGAGGTCAACAAGATTAAAATAAAGAATCTGAAACCCAAATTCTCTTGCAGTGTTTGTAAGGGTGACCACTTTCTAAGGGATTTCCCTAGTATTCCCAAGGTCTTCAAAATGTGGTCGTCCACGTCATCGGCCTCTGCTGGTCATGTCGGTGATACCCCATCAACTAGTGACATTAAGGTTGGTATGAAGAATACAACTATAAAATTCCCTTGTATGTTATGAAAAGGTGATCATTATTCTCACCTTTGTCCTCGCATGGACGAGGCTTCTTCTCTTTTGGAAAAACTTCAACTTCCAAAAGGATATCTTAAGTTTTCCCCCAATCCATCATTAGTTGATGGACTAGTCAATCTGGTTCCATCCCCGGTCAGTCCGATTGATCAGGTGGTCAATCTAGTTTCCTCCTCGATTTAACCACAAACCCAAGTAGATAATCCAATTTCATCACCAATCAACCCTACTCTTCATCAAAAGAGTATAACCCAAGTAGTCGATCTGTTTTCATCCTCGGTCAACCTCATTCTCCCATTAGAGAGTGACACCAAAGCGGTTGATCCATTTCCACCCATCGACCCCATTCTCCCCTTGGTGAATGAAACCCAAGTGGTCAATCCAATTCTATCATCGGTCGATCCCACTCCTCCTTTGATGAGTGTCAAAGTGGCTGATCCAGTCCCTTCCTCGGTCAATCCCACCCTTCCTTTGAAGAGTGACTACATGGTTGATCCGATCCCATCATCGGTCAATCCCACTCTTCCTATGAAGAGTGCCAGTGTGGTCGATATGATCCCATCATTGGTCGATCCTACTATCCCTCTAGAGAGTAAACCCGATACTGCCCACATTTTTCTCGTTGATACAGAATCTACCGTGCTGGGGGGCATTCCTCATTCTCCCGCGAAACCCCCTCCAAGCAATGAGGCCATCCTTTTTTATTGCAGTGTGTTAACTAGACCTCGTCTTCCCTCTCACCTCCCTTTACGGATTACAGTACAGGTTTGTGGTCGGGACGTTCCTCAAACGCTGATAGATGAAGGTGCGTCCATTAGTATTTTGTCCTCTGTTGCTTGACACACTTTGGGTTGTCCTCAGCTTGGGCTGGTTACACAGAATCTATTAGCTTTTAACAGAAGAACTAATCAACCCTTGGGGACCTTTCCTCATTTTTCGGTAACTTTGAGAAGGAAAACTGTCTTTATTGATGTCATGGTAGTCTGAGACCCCTTTGATTTCTCTTTACTCCTTGGGCGGGATTATGTCTATTCTATGAAGGCTATTGTGTCCACTCTTTTTCGTGTGATATCTTTCCCTCACGATGGAAGAATTATGAATATTAATCAACTTTACTTCATCGGTCCTAACTAGATTACCTACCTGAATGGTTCTTATATGATGACAGTATCACCCCCGTCACATGTACATTATGTGGCATTATCTCCCATGACTTCAACTTCTGATGATTTGGATCTGGTAGTTGACATGGTGATCTCTTCGGTAGGGATATTGGAGCATTCTCTCCTTACCCCTATCGTGACCCTCGACATGCATTCCTTCCAGAGTGATTTTCTTCCATCCAGTGAAGATCTCTTGGAATCCATGACCGAGTTTTGTCCCTTGACATGGTGTTCTTGTAGAGAATTATTCTCTTGGAATACATGATCAAAAAGAGTCCACGAGCATAGTTTCTCTTCTCTATAGCAAGATCGTTAAAAAATGAAACAAAGGTCATGAGCATAGTTTCTCTTCTTTGTAGAAATCTCGTTAAAAAATGAAACAGAGGTAACGATCATAGTTTCTCTTCTTTGTAGCAAGCTCGTTAAAAAATGAAACATAAGCTTTGAGCATAGTTTTCCTCCCTATAGCAAGCTCGTTAAAAAATGAAACAAAAATCTAGGGATTGAACCCGAATCCCTGAGCATAGTTCTTTTCCTATGTCAAGCTCGTTAAAAAATGAAACAATCACCTCTCTTGAATCTTCATTTCATCCACCCTTATCCTTTTTCTCCATCTAATATAGAAATTGGTGACAAACTCAAAGTCGGTGAATGAATTGAATCTTGGAGGGCATGCCTCCAGTCTTTGATGATCATTATGGAGTTAAGGCACTAGATTTCAAGCTGGGGGCATACCGAGCTTAGTCTTTGTTCTTTCTTGTGCTCGTAAATACATGAGAATGCAACCGGGTAAACTTTTATCTCTTTTTCGAACCCGCATGATTAAACGAAAAAGGAACCCCCTAGAGTCGTCTTTGAGCTCTTTTTAGACTCTCTAAACATGAAAAGATTGTCGAGTGATCTTGCTTCCTTTCCCACTCGTTAAAAGGTTTGAAAGGGCCTATTTCGTGTGATAATTTATCTCTTTTTTGGCCTCGCGAGACTAACATTACGAAAAAGGACAACATTGGAGTCATCTTTAAGTTGTTTTCAGACTCTCTAAATATGAAAAACAACCGAGTTTACCTTCTTTGAACTTGTTAAACAATCATACATTTAAGGGCCCATATGGGACCAAACCCTTACTTCTTCCAGTTTGTTAAACAAAGGAAGAGGGACTTACTGAAGGTGAGTCATATCAAGCATGTGTTACCCTCCTCAAGCTCGTTAAATTAAAAATAGGTACTCGTCTATCTGGATGGGGGAAAAATTGAAAGAAGCAAGCCAAGCAGTTTTTTGAGAACACTACCAGTTGCTCTTATGATCGCCCTTGAACATGACACTTTTCCTTTGCACGCATTTTAATCCATTGAACCTCTGCACTGAGCCAATCCTTTGAGTTTCTTTTACTCCTTTGGGTCACCCGACGAAAGTCACAGCATCCACTGCATCATCAACTTTTGGTCCATGTCAATTTTCTGCTGATGTGCCTCAGTGTTCAAGGGAAGTATCTGCCTCGAGAGTCAGCCATCACAAATATCATGTTTCAATACCCATGCCAATCCATGTTCATTCAATCTACCAATTACATCTCTGTGTTTTTTTCGTGTCGTTCATGGGGGATACATCAAGGCCCTCCTTCGACGAGTCTATTCCTATCGACTTCAACACATTATCTAGGGACTCAGACTTAGAAACCAGTTAGTACCTTGGGACCTATATGCCTCAATGGAAGGCCTCCTCATGTCCGACAGTGGGTTTACATTATTTACCTCTAATCGTATGATTCCACAGATGTTCGACTTCAACTCATCTATTCACATTCATCGAAATGTACTAGAGTACCTTGGGAATCATTGACATCATTGGTGATTTCCCTCGCACTTGTTAACAGTTTACATCATTGACCGGTAATCAAGTGGTTTATTCCATGTTCGACATCAAGACATCTATTCACATGGTTATATTCATACTACATCGAGATCTGTAAGAAGACCTTGGGTTGAGTCATCACTCTTATATGTACTTTGCCCAGGTTGCGAAGGAGTTATTTTGGACTATGACACATATACTGTTACATAGATCCACTTTGTATTGGTCATGGTTATGTCTTGTCTTCTCGTAGATCCACTGTGTGTTCTTCATGGCTACGATCACTTCAGGTCATAGGAGTATATATCCACATTGTATCTGCATTGGCTATACCATTTTGTCAATATAATTATGGATCCGCAGTGTATTTTATGGCGGCCATACCTAAAAAGTCTTTATCACTCAAGCATAGGTATGCCTGTCTTGGATTTTGAAACATGTCATAATATGTGTTTGATGGTTGTGTGTAGCTTTTTCTAGTTTCTCTGTGTCCATACCATTGCTCGAAAAAGTATACAAAGTACTTCATTCATCATCGTCTTCTAACTTCGTACTTTGGGGGGCAATTTGTTACACCTCAAAATTACTCACTCTGATAGTGTCGCAAGTGTCGTCATTACAAGTGTTGTAAGTGTTGCATCTTGTCCGCAAGTGTCGCATCTTGACCACAAGTGTTGCAAGTGTCAAAAAAATCATACTTCCATCTTGCATATGTCATGCCTCTAATGACATCATGAAGACACTTAAGACACCTCAAAAGGTGGTTTGGAAGAAGAGAAATCACTTGACAAGAAATACAAGCCTTTTTCCATGGAAAAAACACTCAAAAACTGAATTTTGGAGAGGAGTGCTCCCCTACCCACTGTCAAGGAGTGTTGGTGCTCCCTGAGTCTCTTTGGGGGAGTGCTTGAGTGCCCTGTGCACCCTTTTGGGGGAGCACTACCCTTTTTTTGGAAAATTTTGGGTTTGTTGAGGCAAATCAGGGAAGAATCCCTCAACTCCCGAAGGTAGTTGGATTCGAATAAATGGTCAAGGCATGATCTTAGGGAATATCCTCAACTAAAGGAGAGGAATCCTCAACTTATCCCAAAGATCTCTCAAGTGGTTGGACCTCTCCAAGGTTATATAAGGAGGCATTCTCATGGTGAAAGGTACATGGAAAATATTGGAGATGTGAAACTTATGATCTCACGAGTGAGATGTCATCAAAGCAATCAGTGGAGGTTGATTGAGCAAAGGGGTTGGGAAAGGAGAACTAGAAGAGGTTGTTGCACCTTCATTCAAAGGATTGTATGTACTTTTACTTGTTCTCATTAAATAATCAATGCTTGGCCTGTTTCTTTCNACTTGTACTTGTTCCATATGAGTTTTTCTGCAGTAGATGGATCTATGATTGAGATAATCTCAGTAGAGTAGGAATTCCATTGTATCTTTGTTTGTCTTACAGGATCTATCATGGATCTCAGGATCGAAGCTCAGCCAGGACTTTGCAAGGACAAACGTCGCTAATAAGGTACATATCTTTCTCCTTCCCTTTCATTCATTAGCTTGATAGCATCTAAAAGGAAGTTAGTGTCCATGTTAAGCACTTTCTGTCTTAGCCTTAG
This sequence comes from Picea sitchensis, assembly GCA_010110895.2. Lineage (NCBI taxonomy): Eukaryota > Viridiplantae > Streptophyta > Pinopsida > Pinales > Pinaceae > Picea > Picea sitchensis. The sequence goes on from SNQJ01S0060290.1 coordinate 60,564, forward strand.
GAGTCTAGAGACCAAGAGGGAATCCACTTGTCCGTAGGGGGATTGACCTACAACAGTGTGGATATGTCTATTATTGTTCATTATGCACTAATGGATGCTAATGTTTATGATGCAATAATATATTGATGATGAACTGATGAACATTGTTGAATAAGTTAAAATAATATACATTGTGGTTAAAATGATTAATAATTGGT
>SNQJ01S0060290.1:68013-78174 GCA_010110895.2 Picea sitchensis
GCATTCTCTATTTCACCAAATTCATATAACAGAGCAGACATGATGCCATTATTCAATGTTGAACTAACAAGATATAATGTTAATTTATCTCTTCTCTTCTCAGTAGGATCTTCATAACCATTTTGAACAAATTCCCATAAATCCACTGATCCAAGTAAACCTTCCATTTTCATTTTCCAAAGATCAAAATTTTTACCTGAAAATGATGGTAAAACTGGCATTAATCTTTTCAATATTTTATTGATTTCTTCATCTTCATCAATCTGTTCCAGATCCTCAATTTGATACTAGTCTCCATCAGGTATGTGTTCCTCGGCTACTGCTGAAGACACTTTATATTTACCTGCAAAATATATTTCCTCTTCTCTTTGATTCTTCCTCCTCATTTGTTTCAACTCTCTTCGGAGTTGTTTCAGCCTCCTTTGCTGACCCATAAGAACTTCACTTTCTTCTCATCTCACCCATAATTTCTAACAAGTAAAAAATAATTTCTGCAATGTAAGTACCTTCACACAGATCACCTCTTACAAAATGATAGCCTCAAAGGCGATGCAATGGTGCAGATATGTACACTCACAACCTCATATTCCAGATCCAGAACTCATGCCTCTCAGATCTCCTTCATGTGATAATTATGAGAGATTCAACGAAGACGAAGAAGAAGAAATGCAGAGCTATGTTTTTAATATGCAGCCCAAGAAAACATTGCCAAATATTTTCAATAACAACGATATAATAAGGCTTTCACATTGCCAACACTCCAGCAAATATAAAGTTCCTCCAATCGCAGCTCCACAACATGCACTGTGCACTCTCCCAACCGGACATAGATTCATTTCTTCTTTGCAACAAGAGAAGATCTCAACAGTGCTCTCACGCAGATTTGAGAGAAGCACCAGAGTTGCTCCACGCGCTCTTCTTACGCAGGGGTAGAATATAAATTGGACATGTTGGAAATGTAAAATGCCCACGGATCTTTGTAAAATGCTCATAGATCATCCCCCAGTCTACCGACAGAACTGAAATCACCAAGGGACAACGCAGAGAGAAGGGTTAGCGCATCAATTCTATGGCAAACAACTCTAGCCAAGTGATTATAGTTTGGGCAGTGATACCAAACAGCTCCAGCAGTGAACAATCTCCTTCACACCAATTTACACCATGCAGATATACCTCCAATAGCAGCATGCAATTCTCTTAAACACAATCAGTCGTTCTATAGGTATCGTGATCCATAGGTATAGTGTCCCCTGCAATGATCCATCCTCTTCTACATCTATCCCTGACCCACTATAGGCAAGAAACTATCGCCCCTGCAGCAAATCAGTCTTCCAACATTCGACACATGGATCTTCACGCACAGGTTTCAATAGAAACTCTCCCTCACAACTTGGAATTGGCTTCTCTTTCTTTAGCATGCTAAATCTCACCCAATGGCTCTCTGCTCACGTAGATCCATTCCGCTCGGCTCGGCTCATCGACTCATTCGCTGGAGTCAACACTTTCACTTTGAACACGCTGCTCGCTACTCCACTTTGCCCGTTGAACCAGGAACATGACCTCTCAAGAGATTTCCAAATTGTGAACCTCATCAACCACAAAAGAAGTAATTAGAAATGGAAAACCTAAAATTTTTGAGTTGCAATCAAAATACATACTGCAATGTATACGAAAAAAAGGCACACGGAGGTGGGTGTTGCATTCATCTCAACCTTGCACTATTTCTTCTAAGCAATGTTCTATCGCACTCATCAACAGGCATGCTACACGAGCAAAAAAAAACCATTGAAAGTAGGAGACGCAATATTTTTATCCCGCAGTTCGCTACCAGCTGCAACGAAAACCAAAAATCCAAGCTCGAACAACCGTCGGCAATGATATGTCTTAGTTCAATGATCTAGGCGCATGACTTCTCTTCCTTTAAATCACAACGATCCTGCAACACAACAGTCAGCGCGACCATCCAAATCAACGCTCCTGGTATACAGATTCTCCACATGGGCTTCTCAATCCCTGCGCGTTTCTTTCTGGTGCAGACTCTCTCCTCCATCGCGGACTCACTTCATCCAACGATCCGAGCAATGCTCCTTCTCTCACTTTGTGCACGAAGATGACAGCGATCTGCCTCCTCACGATCCCATCTACCATAGACAGTGATCTGCCTCACTATAGAGCGATCGACTCTCTTGTCGACCCACAACTCTCAATACCAGTCGATCCGCCCTCACACCAGTTGATGAAACCTGCGCCACCAATCTACACGCACTCAACAACAGTGGTGTGGCTCTGATACCAAATTAATTAACAGAGGCAGAACTGAATACGTGAGAATAGCTCACCTTCTTTATTTATTAATGTAAATCAATTACATATATATAGCACAAGGTGCATGAAATAGAATTGAACAGATCTCCTATAAATGTGGATCTGAAACTAATGCAAACCTAAACATGAAAGACACACAACAACTTAGTTACGTAAATCTTAAATAAGCATCCTAATTTCTACATTATTCCAATAGGCACACCCTCAATCAAAACCTAAAATCGAGTAGATGCTACAGTGAATCCATCATGTGTTGATTATAATAATCATCGGCGTCCAGGTGAGCCATGACAAGACTAATGGACGGTTGTTGTCGTCGATTTTCGGGATTAAAAATATTCAGGCTTTAATGAAGTCCTTTGCATCTGAAAGATCCAAGGGCCCATATTATACTTAATCAATGATCAACAGCCTTTTCGGGTTGAAAAGTGAATGTATTTTGATGTAGGCTTCTCATCTCAAAGATCATAAATCTGCCACATGTGACAAGGTTTATTAAATTAATAAATGTGGATATTATTTTATAAATATAAAAATTTAATGATAAAAGACTATGTACATAATAATGGATGGACTATTTGGAGATCATAAAATTGATAATGAAAGAAAATAAATTATTCCATATTTTTTATATAAACATGTAATCTTCATTAAATTGTATTTTATATAAACACGTATTCTTCATTAAATTGTATAAGACTAAATAAAGTGTAATAAAGTGTTCTCCCTGTGAGGTGCACCCAATGAACAAGTTGTCTCCCCCATAATACACATAAATAAAATATCGATATAGATACACATAATACAAACCTCCTCCATGAACCTATGTTGTCTACTGGGTTCTATAAGTCCATAACATGTTTTCCTGCAGCTCGAGCATCTGTGAGGTTCACATGGATGGTTGCTATGTTGATTTGCACTCTCCTCACTATAATCTTTCGTGCATGCTCAACCTCCAACCCCTCTATCAATGTCACTTGTTGGCACCTCCTCTCGAGATAGTGTAACAAAGCTACTGTGTTGCAATAGGCTATGAGTCAATGATGAAATGACTAGTTTTACCTATTACAATCTCTCTACAATAGGAGGATGTTGGGTAGGAGGTTGGGGAATGAGAACCTAACAAGGGGTAATTCATGGCATGCTCTCGGTCCTGTGACCCACCCCCTATAAGTCTCCAATGTCAAAGTAGTTGACATGCTTACCCAAAATAACCCCATCCCATAATTTTATGAAAATATAAGGGCTTCTCCATATTATTGCACGGAGGTTTATCAAAAACCATATGACACCTATCCATCCAATTTTGACTAATCTAAGAATAGATGCACCAGTCAATGGAGATGTGTTTATTGTTCAATGGTAGTTCTTATCTAGTTGTAGGATCCCTAAAAATAGGCAATAATTATGGTTTTGAAATGGGTGGTTTTGAAATTCCTAGGTCTTTGACTTGGTTTCTATCCAAACGAGTGTTGTAGTACTCATAGGTTCTTTCCCTATAATTAAAGATATAGGTCAATTTCCCTTGGGCACTTGCAATGGACTTCACAATGATTTCCAAAGAAGTGGCCAAGGAGACTCTGTTAGGATCTCTAGTGTCCCTTAATTGTTCCTCATACATTCTTAATATAACCAACCAACCCCTCATCAATTTGAGTGTTTACATTGGGTGGTTGTGGTGGGTTTGGGTTTTGATCTTCTTGGTTTTCTTTTGAGTGGTTTTTATTTTCTCTGGGTTCCATTTTATTATATATGTTGCAATTTAAAAGCTGTGACATCTAAATTAGGTAGTTTTTTAATTAAAATACAAAATTACAAAAAACAAATTAATTTAGATTCTTGGAAGCAAAAGACTAAATTGAGTTAAAAATAAGATAAATCGAACATACCTAGACATGGTGGTGAGATCCTTCCTCCCTACTAACTAGTTCCTCTCTAGCTCTTCTATTCTCTCAATGAGAATAGAAATGCAAGTGTGGTTTGTGCACAATGACCATAAACTGTGCTATCGACATATTTAAAAAGTTTAAGTTTAAAACACGCATGAGTTCCTAGGAACGTGCATGCATTCTTAAGAATGCCTGCAATTCTTGCCACTAAACCTACATGGAAAGCCTCAACCTAAAGGTTTAGGAACCATGAGTGCCCACTCATTTCTATGACATGGATTGTCACTTTTTCTACCACACTCATTAATGTGACATGGATTGCCACTTTTTCTTCCACGAACTTCTTGCATTTACCCTTAATTTATACATTACCTTAATGTATTAATTAATTAATACATTTTAACACTAATATTGCATTACTTATTGATATTGATATTAACTATTAATTTAATTAATGCAACACATTATTAATGTATTTATTAATTAACATGTTACAAATGTATCTATACTTTAATTTATACATTACATTAATGTATTAATTAATTAATACATTATTAATGTATTACTTTATTATTAAAGTATTAATGTATTAATAATTTGTAAATGTATTACTAATATACTAATATACTAATGTATTAATACTTTATTAATGTATTTCCATAATTAATTAATTGATATGTATTATATTATTAGTTTAGGAATGTATTTAATTTATTAATAAATAATGAGTCTCTTTATTAATTATTTAATATGTTAAGTTAATACAATAGAGTATAGTATTAATATTTATTATTATACATTACATTAATGTAATAATTAATTAATATTTTCAAATAATTAATAAATTAGTGGTTTATTAATCCCTCACATGCATGTCCATCCTTAACTAGTAACAACCACTTTATAAAAGTGGTTGATATACATCGATCAACGTTATATTCCACTTTCCTAAACTAATTTCGTAGACCAATGTATATCAACCACTTTTATAAAGTAATTATTGCTAGTAATAAATTCTAGTAAATCAAGAATAGGTTCTTAGGCTTTTGTAAAGAATAGAAATGTAAAGAAAATATATTCGAGATACTTGGATGCAGTGTTGTTATCTTCATAATTGAAGTGTTTACACCATCAATCATAACTCAAAATTGAGTAGGTGTTAGGGAAAATCAATCATTGGTTGCTTATAATAATCCTCAACATCTAGGTGAACCATGACTAGACTAAGACTAGACTAATTGATGGTTGTCATGGATTTTTGGGATTAAAAATATTCGCGATTTAACAATGCCCTTTGCATGCTAAAGATCCAAGGGCCCATATTATCCTTCATCAACAATCAACAAGATTTTCTAGTTGAAAAGTGAATGCATTTTAGTGTATCCTTCCTCATCCGAAAGATCGTAAATTACCACATGTAACCAAGTTTATTGAATTTTATTTTATAAGTATAAAAATTTAATGAGAAAAGGCTATGTACAAAATAATGGATGGAATGAGGATATCCTAAAATTGGTAATGCAAGAAGGTAGTAAGGGACCTTCCAAATTTTTATATAAACATGTAATCTCCATTAAATTTTATAAGCCAATAAAGTGTTCTTTGTCTATAACTCCTATTGATAAATCTTATTCATTCAATAAATTTTATGATTTGTATACAACTTTATTCATATTGGCAAGTGTATCCAACCATAGGTACTTCATATTATTAATGAAATAATAAATATTTTGTTATGAATTCTTTATTAAACAAAATCATATTAGGGTTTAGTGTTTCAGAGGATACAAGGGAAAAGTATAAGCATTACCAAAGATGTCCTCTTATAAACTTATTAATCTCCTATTATAAAAGAGAACATGAAGAGGGAATTTAGAAGTATGAATTAAAATATATTTCAATAGTTTGAAGAAACAAATAAGATTTGAAATGTCAATATTGTTTTTTTTGGGAAATACTCATGGATATGATCTCCCTTGTGGAAACAAAACCATAACTTAAACTATGATTTAGGTTTAGAAGAATACATGGGCCAAATATCAATTTAAATGTTATAATCATAAACAAAGAAAAATTAAATGGGTGGATCGATGAGGTTAAGATAATGGCAAAGGTTGATTTGAACTTACGGTTTCTTTGATATGAGCAAAACATAAGTCAAATGGCAAAGATTAGTGGATTTTTTTGAAATTTTTTGGATGGAAGTTTTAGGTCACAACAATTACCAATCTAAAAAAGGTTGTCACTTCACATTCAGAGTTGGTGGATCCCAAGATATACAAGAAGCTAATAGGGTCCTTAATGTATTTGGTCAACACTAGGCTAGATATATGTTTTGTTGTGAAAACCTTGAGTCAATTCATGGTGGAGCCAAGGCAAGTGCATTGTATAACAACGAAGCATGTGCTCAGGTATTTGAGAGGTACAATGGAGTATGGGTTAAGATATATTGGAGGTGATGGAGTGAGGTTGCATGGATATTCAGACTCAGATCAAGGAGGGAGTGCAGTAAACAATAAGAGCACCTCAAGGTGTTTCTTCAACTTGGGATTAATAGTGATTACATGGTTCAGCATGAGGAAAAATTATGTAGCACTCAGCTCGGTAGAGGTAGAGCATATGGTAGCGAGTATGACTAGATATGAATCCATTTGGCTTCACAAATTGCTTATAAGAGTTGGAGCCTACAGTGATATATTGTGATAATCGAATTTGTATCAAACTCTCTAAGAATACAGTATTTCATGACAGGCCAAAGAATATTGAGATCATATATCACTTCATTTGAGACATGATCTAGAAGTGAGCAATAAAACTTCAATATGTTTCCACATATGAGTAGGTTAGAGATATTCTGACCAAACCCTTGGTTAAAGGGAAGTTTGTGTTCTTCAAGGACAAACTTGGAGTGGTTTTGAATACCTTCCTCACTAAAATGAAGTGTTTATGTTTGTAGACAGGTACTTCTGCACATATATGAGTGTCTATACTTGTGGAAGTCGTCCAAATCTTTCTACCTTGGTAATTTACTTTAATTAAAGGAATTATTAAAGTAAAGTGATTTTATTAATTGGTTGAGTTTTATTGAATGGAATTATAAAGTAATTAGCATTAGTGAATTAAATATTAGTCATTGATCTCAAGTAAGGTAAGAAGTAATTTCAATCATCAATGACTTTGGATATTGGGGTAGGTCATAATTCAATATTATAAAAACATGACAAGGGTGAAGGAGGAGACACTTGATACACTTGATATGTTAAGTACCAAATGCTTAAAATATTATAACAAAAGAGGAGTACACACCATGTATAGAATGTGAGTATGGAGAAAAACTCCAATAGAGATAACAAAGATGAGTCACACAATAACTCCTTAGAGAATAGGAAAACCTCCTTAACATAGCCAAATGCATTCATACACCACAATTCCCATGTCCTCAATAATGAATACATGATATCCATATATACCTATTAACACACTACACATGAGGCCCCTTTATTATTATGTTGACCTTATTACCTATAAATTTACATATTACATGTACATTTAGCCCCATATATGCCCCCCTTAAGATCATATCATATACTTTTAATCCCATATATGCCCCCCTTGGGTCATAACATAGTTCCCTCCAAAAAACATTGTCCTCGAACCTTTGCAATTAAATGATTCACATGTGATGAAATCAAGTAATATAATTTTCTTATGTTCCTGCTTTCTTCATTCCATTGATGGTAATCCATCCTTCCAAAATCAATTATTTTTGGTCTTAATCCTTGATGTCTATTTGTCATATAATTTTCTTTCCTTTGATTCCATGTAATGTTGTTGTAACTTCTCCAATTTGTAGTAGTTGTTGGTCTCTAATAACAGCTTGTTGAAGAGTGGTCTTGCAATGACTTGTTCCATGAATATTGACAACTATTCAATATTCTTCCTTGATAATGATGATATTGGGCTTCTTGTCTTCCTTGAAATCTCTCTTGGTAATGAGGGTGTCGATATGGTTTCATATTTGATGGTTTTCCTTCACTTTGCACCTTCATTTAATCTATATTTGTTTTATAGACAATGGCATCCTTTATCCTATTTCCTTGGTCTTTCATTACTCTAGAATATAATACCATGAAATTTGGCATGTACATTCTCTACATGAAGTTCAACCTCTTCAGTTATCTTCTATTTACCTTCTTGTATCTTGTCTTCTTTCTCCTTTTGAAGTTGCAATGTCACCGCATTTATCAAATTATGACGCCCTTCTTCAATTTTGGATTGCAATTCTAATTTTACCTCCTCAGTGTTTAGGGATTCCTCAACCTTCTTTTAAATTTTATTTTCAAGTCTTTTGGTAGATTCTTCATCCAAGATCCTTGTTTCTTCTTGATTTTGGTAATTCTTTTTTTCTTCTTTCAATCTCTTAACCTCATCCAATAGTATTTTATAGTTTCATAATCTACATATCTCTTCATATTTAGTTTTTAAATATTCCCTTCACTCTTCCTTTTCCCACTTCCCTATTTTAAGTTTTGAACCTACTTAATGAGTTTTTCATCCAGGTCTCGAATCTTGCATAGCCCATCACCCTTCTTATTGATCTCTTATCTTTCTTCTTTTAACAACTCTTTAATTTTATACTTCTCATCCCTTTTTGTATCCTTGATCCATTTATTTGAGAAGATTTTTTCAAATTCTTCTGATGTGATCATTGATGTTCCATCTAATATCCTTATGAATACTCATTCACCATATCCAAGCTTCAAAAAAAAAAAAAAATGTTTCCCTTGAAGGAGTTATACCAAATTCCTTTAACAACCTCAACCATTCCATAGGAATAATTTCATATTCATATTCATTTCCATAAAAATGGGGTATTTCCATTGATTTTTAAGTGAGGTCTAAATACAATCCTCAACTTACAACATAAATATAATGAAAATAATATCCAAAATGGTTATTCCTATTTTTCCAACATATTATCTTTTGTTTTATCTTTCCAATGGATTTTGGATGTGCTCAATCGAACATCCCAATCCAAATTTATGATAGTTTTAAGTGAACATACCTTTGAAACCATGACTTATAATTTGTCCTTCTCGAAGACCTTCCTTCTAATATATTGCTGAAATTTTGACCCCTATGAGTTTGAAATTTTGTTCTATAGTACTCGAAAATGTCTTCTTTGCAATTCCATAGATTTGAGCAAAATTGGATGTGCCAAGTGAAATTTACGGTAACTTTCCTAAACCTTATTGATTTTTTGTCTTTTCGGGAGAGCTAACTTGTACAGAATGCCACATGTCCAATATTAAATACCTGATTCTGAAATTTGTACTAGAAATACTATGGAATTTCCTCTTTCAAATCAAATTGGTTTCACTAAATTTGGATCCTCATTGAATAACATATGACATTTTTACTAAGAACACATGTTTGAGACTAGTTATAGGACTAGTCAACAAACCCTATCTTCCACAGGCTATATATCCAAAAGTATAATGACCTAGAAGATTAAATTTCTACCATAGGTACCTTAAAATGTCCTATAAATAACCTTCAAGTTTTTTTATCTGAAGCATTATGAAAAATAATTTATATAGAAAATTCTAAGATAACTTGCTTGAAGAAGAAAAACCCTAGGATCTGTGCTATGGTACCAAATGCTTAGAATATCATGAAAAAATAGAAGTACACACCATGTATAGAATTTGAGCATGGAGCAGAACTCCAATATAGATAAAAAAATATGAGTTACACAACAACTCCTTAGAGAATATGAGATCCTCCTTCACATAACCAAATACATTCATACATCACAATTCACATGTCCTCAATAATGAATACATGATCTGAATATATACCTATTCACACACTACACATGAGGCCCTGTTATTATTAGGCCGACCCTATTACTTATACATTTACACATTACATGTATATTTAGCTC
>SNQJ01S0060291.1:0-40682 GCA_010110895.2 Picea sitchensis
TATGAATTTTTAAATTTTAAATTTTTTAACAATAAATTTACCATTATATTAATATATTTACAATTATATTAATATAGCTTAATATTATTATTTTTAATGTAATTGTTTATAAATTATTATCTTAATTTTGTTATTTACCAATAATAATTAAGACGATTATTCTTTACATTGTACACGATTATTCTTTAAATTGTACTCCCTAATGATATATATCAAAGTTTTTTTTTAGTTTGTTAATTTGTGTGGGACTTGTTGGTTACGCGATTAACCTGTGGATGCTTAAGCCACACCAACCCTTAACATGGTTGGATTTTTTGTCCCCGCAGGTTTCGAACCGGTGACTTTAACAACACGGAGTGGCTTAACAATACACTACGTCACCGACTGCCCTACACCTCAAGGACATCTAATATATATCAAAGTTATTATCATCCTATTTTATATTTAATATTGGTCAATATAGTTATATATTTAATAAATTTTCTTTTTTTCATAAATAAATATTAAATTGGGAAATTAAAAGTTTTAGTTGTAGATATGTAATTATGTTTCTTAAATAACATTTTTCAATAAAGTAAACATTAACACATTTTCTCATTCTGTAATCATATTGATATTGACTTTATTTGACTTTGTTTAAAGTAAAGTGAATGTTTATTTTCTCATAAATAAGTATTAAATTGTCAAAATGAAAGGTTTTAGTTGTAGATATGCAATTATGTTTTTAAAATAATATTTTTCAATACAATAAACATTAACACATTTTCTCATTTTGTAATGATATTGATATTGACTTTGTTTCAAGTAAATATGGATACATTTTCTCAATTTGTAATCGTAATGAAATTGACTTTGTTTAAAGTTTGTTTGTTTTTAGTACAAATTTTTATTATAATTATAATAATAATAATATATTTTTAAGGTCACGGCCAAGCCACACCAAATTGGTGTATGAGACCCCCTTGTTTGTAGGATAAGGAAACTCCCTCCGCTCAGCGATTTGACTAGTAAAATCTATGGAGGTATACATACCCTACCTCCCTTTGGATTTGAACTTGTGACCTCTTAAGAGGAAAGGGATTTGCATCGAAGCTTCTCACCAAGTTCAAAAGATTTTATAAAATTTGACTTACTTCCTATACATTTCCCTATTGTTAACATATTTAAAATTACAAAAACCTTTATATAATATATCCATGTAGTCTAGTTGCAAATGTCCTTTAGATATTGCCCTAAAAAAACATAAATTTGTAAAACATTAACAGAGGGAAGACTCATTGTTTGGAACTTCCTACACTCTTCCATGAAAAGGAGTATTTTCTTTGATGTCTATTGGAACTACATCCCAAATACTATGCTCGTCTTCTGGTATTCGTAGGTGTGAAATCATAGATGCTTGGTTTATTGAGGCTTACTTGGAATTCTGAGGGAAAAATAGTGATATTAATGATTGACATTCAATCTCAAGGATATATGTGCAATGAACAAGAATGGAAATGATATGATCAAGATCCCCTAATTTCCTGAAACATGTTGAAGGCTGGAACTGTTGGCTTCGTTCATTTCCTCATATCATCTGAAAATGCATTTAGCATCTCTTCGAGAGGGATCCATTCTTTCTCAACTAGAAAAACAAATAAAACACCATTGAAATTTTATCACAAATGTAACAACAAGTGTAGAAGCAAGTGTAACAACAATTGTAAGGGAAAGTGTAACAACAACTATAATATCAAGTGTAATAGCTATTCTAACAACAAGTGTAACATCAAGACTGTAATTCAAATTGATGAAACCTATGAAGAAAACACCATACATCGGTGCCACAAGGGAGAAACTTCAAAACTGGATCCATTACACCATGAAAATGTGATTCATACATACCCAAGTGTGTACGATTAACCTCATAGGAAATCAAATAAATGTTTTCGACTACTACGCTATCAAGTGATCGTGTAATCCATCTAGACATGCAGATAATGGTTCCCACTCCTTGATAATTATCCATTCCTATCAAAGTGTTTCTCATATGAATTAAGGGAGGGAGAATTTTCTTCTTAGCCCATTGGTTTTGATTATGCCTTCTTCCAAGCTTATCACTTCTTTATCCCATCGATTAGCACTTGAATTTTTTTGGTACAAGGAGTATTCTTCAAATTCAGACACAAGGGAGAGAGAAAGAAACATGATATCATTAAAGATATTGTTCCCATCAATATGATTTTTGATCAGTGATCTCATCACTAGCATTGGATCACCCATGATAAAAAGATTAATGATTACTATACATTTTGTGAGCCTGAGACCTTCCCATACAACATATGCTTATAGACTTTATTAGAGATGTTACCTAGGCCCCAAGAATAGAAGGCCACTTAATTTCCTCCAAGATCATGAATAATGACCCCTCAGTTACTTCGAGAGGATCCATCGAAGAAATGAATATTGGACCGTGGAAGAGATAGCCACTCCTTAAATTCTTTCTCATATTTTTGGATTTCCCATTTAGGTAAAGAGATGCCCATTTGTTCAAGGGAGAAGATATTTCGTGTCCTGTCTTGAATTTGTCACCCATTCCCCTTCAGAAATATTGAATGATTGATATTTCCAACTAAGTTAGTGTTACATATATTCTGAAAGAAAAGAAATGGATTTGGGAACAAATTATCCTATCCACTTGAATTCATCACAAAATATTTTTTTATTCCTTGACAACAAGAGACTCCAAGAAACATATTTAGGTAAATCTTGCCATATCTGTTTGAAGTGAGTTTTCTTCTTCAATCTCCCATTTCATTTTCTCGACCACCCTGTGAAGTATTCATCACGTAAATGTGGCCAAACAAACTTGTGTAATAATCCAGCTAGATCAAGGGACTACAACTCTTTGTCATAGCAACAATCCCCAAACAAGTGTTCGATTGATTCTTCATTGCAAAGAGATAAATCACAATGATACGGCCCTACAATTCCTCATTTTTTAACGTTTTATGAGGTGAGAAAATTCTTGTGGGAAAAAAGCATCAAAATATATTGATTTCAGGTATCCCATTACTATGGAAAATAGTCCTCCACATGCCTCAGTGTTGATAATTAATGGATTCCTCTAAAAAATAATTATAACCTTTGCACCATATAATTTGAATCACCCCAACCGCGAGAGTCTACATGATAACTATTCTGAGATGTGCAGTTTTGCAATGAGGAAATAATGGATTGATATAAAGGGAACATGTGTGAAGGAGGGAATAGATACAATGACTCTGGCCATGTCCTAGAGTTTTTGTTCCCATAAATAAAATTTGAAATGTGTATGGATCCCTTTCTCAGTAATCCAACCCCTTAAGGTAGTTAGATCAAAGTGGAGAGGCATTTGCTACCCATAATATTTTTCTCCCATATATTGATGCGCCTACCGTTTCCAGGAATGCATAATGTCTTTTCATGGATAGGGGGAATTTCTTCAAGAAGAAGTTTAAATATTTGTGATCATTTATCAACTTTTCGAGGATTTTCTAGGAATCTCAGTCTAGTTAATGAGAAATATTCTTTTTCAAATGACTCGTTTCCATGAACCTGGTTTTCTAGAAATAAATCATCACATTAATTTTTCTCTCATTGCTAGATTCATAAATTCAGGATCTCGGATACCCAATCCACCCTTGTACTTGGAGCAAATCACTTGATTCCAATTAAAAAGGGTGATTTTTCAGAAAAATGTATTTTCCTCCTTTCTAGAGAAACTTTCTTATCTTCATCGATATATGATTAAATAAACCACAAAGAGAAAATATACTAGAGCACGAATATAGAGCAAGATAAGCAAAGAATTATTTTATAAGTGTAACTCGTCCAATGAAGTTTAGCCATGGTCTTCCCTAATGAATAAACTTTGAATTTATTTTTCCAACTATTTGCAGCCAGTCCTATGATGTGGAGGTCTTATTTTATATAGGGATACAAAGGTATATAAATGATGACTATTTATCAACCAAGGAAAATTGAAAAATTATGGAAATCACATGCATTACCTCAAGAAACGAGTTACATCACATGATCTAACATTTCCTATGGTTTACCACTACCCTGGAAGCGTCAATGAACGAATATAGGGCCTATTTAAATCTAGTACCATTAATCACAGAAGCAACTCTGAGAAAGAGGGTATCATATACAAATTGAGAATGATTCATATTTTTGACTCTGTGTGGTATTCATAATCCTGGTAGATTCCCATCTACTATTTCATGCTCAAGTTTTATACTAAAGTATTATTCCATGAGAACGAATATAAGAGTATACAGTAGACATCCTTGTCGTAAACCATGGTTTATCTAAAAAATTATGTCATCCTCCGATTTACAGGAGGGGATATTCATGGGCCACTGACTCAAGAAGCCACCCACTTTATAAAATCGGAGATGAAACCAAAACGTTCCATAAACTAAAATAGGAAACCATAACTCAAATAGTTAAAAGTGACAACCATTTCTTTACCTTGGGTATTAACACTTGAATGAATAGCCTACTAGAGTAGCACAATATTGTCCATAATTTTTCTTTCTTGCATAAAGCCTCCTTGATTAGGGGAAAATATTTTATGAAGGTTGTGTTTTAATCCGGAGGCCATGATTTTTTAAGGATATTATAGGAAGAGTTGCACAACAAAATGGGATGAAATATGGAGAAGGAAGTTGGATTGGCTTCCTTGGGGATCAAAGACACAAAGGATGAATCATTATTTACTCCTGGTCTTAAATATTGGTGGGCATAAAGAAGCATGATTTTAAGATCATATTTGATTATATCCCAAAAATGTCGGTAAATGGATATCCTAAAACCATTAGGGTTGGGATGTTTATCCAGCTCTAGATAACATATTGTTGAAAACATTTCAGATTGAGAAATGGGTTGAATAAGGTAGGAATTGTATTCAAATGTGAAAGTAGAGGGAATGTGTGTAAGAAAGGAATCAACATTACATGGGTCTGCCTCTTTGGATTGAGAATGAAAATCAGTAAAATGGACCTCAGTAGCCCCTTTGATGCCTTCAAAATCAATCACTTTGGTTCCATTTTCTAGAGAGGTGTGAGAGACATTGTTCCTAGATTGACAAGCCTTAGCTTGATTGTGAAGTAACTTGATTTTTTTTTCACCATCATTGATCGAATGACTTCGTGACTTTAATCACCATGCCTCTTCCTCATTCCTTAGAGCTCTTTGATATTGAGTTTTTAGTTTGATTTCTCTTTCTTGTAGCTAGACAGTCATTTCTCTATTCTCAAGATGTTTTTGAAAGTTTTCTAAATTGCATTTGATTTCTTATTTTTCCTTGGTCGATGGATTGAAAGAATTTTTGGACCATATAATGAACGCTTATTTAACAAAAATGAGGTTTTCCTTCCAAATATAGATAGGTGTGCAAGAGATTTGTGTATTCCAAGTGGCTTCAAACAAATCAGTCACCTCTTGATAGTTAAGCCATAAGGGATTTAAACAAAATGGAAGAGGATTGTAATTAGGAATGTCTTAGATGTGAAGAAAAATTGATTTATGGTTATAAACAAGAGGAGGGAGAATAAAGGAATTGATAGTATAGTTTTGGAAAAGGAAATTGCTATGAAGAATCAAGCGATCGAGGTGAGTATAAATATGGCCTAGTACATTACGCATATTGGACCATGTATACTTTCCACTCTGTGGAGGACATCAATCATATCCCAATATTTGATTAGTTCTTCCATTTTTTCACAAAAGGGGTCGCATCCAAAAACCACCCCTCACTTTTTCACATTATTTCTAATGAAGTTGAAGTCACTATCCATAATGCAGTCCAAAAAGAATTATGTGTATTTTAAATTGGATATGGATCTCCATCAAAAATATTTCTCTACATGATTTATGGCCATATAAACATTGATAACCACAAAAGGATTATTTTTTTTCTTGTATCTAATCTTCGTGAGAATCCAATGCTGAGTTTTGAAAGAAAATTTCATACATACCTTAGTGTTATTCCAAAGGGTACATAGGCCACCAGACGCCCTTCTTGAATCTCTGAAAATCACATTGGTAATGTGCAAAAATATTTTCCCTAGGTTGATAGATTCTTCCGCATTCATTTTTGTCCCCTGGATCAGAAGAACATGGGATTTTTTTGAATGGATGAGATCTTTGAAAACAAAGATCTTGGGTTGGCTTCCTAAACCCCTGCAATTCTAGGTGACTAAAATATTCAATTAGAAGGGTTTAGATGAGAACCCCCTTTTGATGTTTCATTTCCCGTGGAATTTTTAGGCGGCTTGGATCCCCCTTGTCGTTTTAGGGATTTTTTTTTGCAATCCAAACAAAATATATTTATTAGGTCGTTCTTATAAAATGTTTTGGTCTACGTTTCACCTATAATTTAAAAAATCCATAGACTCATAGTGTATCTAATATGTTTCATATTCAGCTTCATGATCTCTCTCTTCCCATTCAATCATTAAGGATGGAGGCATTGCAAAATCCAAAGAAAATACTCCACCAATCACCAAGTCAAAATTGAGCAATATCTAATATTTTGGGAGGTGGTTTCACCTAGATTTGGTGATAAGTGCAACTAGTCATATCCCTTTTTATCTTAGGGCGAGATCGATCACCCCTTTCTAACTATCCATGTGTGAATCTGCAATTTGACTCCTTTTGGGGTCTCCCAAATTCTAGATATGTACTCAAAAACTTTGAAAATGCATTCAAAAGGAAGCAAATGATATGATGAATTAGTTGGTCTTGACAATTTTGACTTATGTCNAACTATCCATGTGTGAATCTGCAATTTGACTCCTTTTGGGGTCTCCCAAATTCTAGATATGTACTCAAAAACTTTGAAAATGCATTCAAAAGGAAGCAAATGATATGATGAATTAGTTGGTCTTGACAATTTTGACTTATGTCAGTTGAATCTCTTACAATATAATATAAAATATTTGGGAGGTTGGAGGATTTCCACTCAATTTTGGAATTTAACCAAAGGTTATTGTGAAAATGACTTGGCTCCTACCATAAGATACCTTTTTACCTTTTGGGATTAATAAAAACCCTTTTCACACATAAAATAAGTAATTACCTTCCATTTATCTCATTTTTGGATCATTTTAATGAATTTTGATGAGGTTCTCATGTACAATTTTAACATGTACAATTTTAACAAAGGGTCTAGTTTTTTCACATTTTACAGGACATATTCACGTTATTTGGCATTTTTCGTGACATCCAATGAACTTGAGGTATGTGTTTGAGACTTTCATTTAGGGATATATTTTTCCTTGCATATTGCTATTTCATTATTAACCATCACTTTTCCATCTTAAATTTCTCAGGTTTGATCTCTCTAGGTTGTGAAATTAGCCTCTCCTTATTGGATGTCGTAAATTGTATGGTAATTCCTAACCTTCATGGGAACCCTAGTTAGCACACTGATTGCCATTTTTTTCACCTGTTGTGAATTTTAATAGGTTCAGGAACCCTCCTTTAGAACCACTATGAATTAAATCTAATCCTCATTGTCTTCTCTTTATCTTTTTCTCCAGATATCTCAAGGGGGTTACCGTATTTTATGTTACTTTACTATTGCACATGCATATTGTTTCTTATGTCCTACTCCCTATTACTGCACTATGGTTTTCTTTGATCCTTCTTACTACCATCACATTCACACTTGACCTCTTTCCATTTGAATTATGTTAATTCCATTTTGTGACCCTTTACCCATGGAGAGGAAAACTATTATGAGTGGATACTAGAATTACAAGTACCATTTTTCACTCACTTTGCATAGGTCGGTTCCATGTGCTTGGAACATAGATGCATTGCCATGTTATACTCATTCTCTCTGGATGAGATAAATTTTAAATATTTTTCATCCTCGTTAATCCATGAAAAATACACTCTATCATGTGCACTTTTAACTTCTTTTTGGGTTGGAAATTAAAAAAAAAAAATACACTATCAAGCATAACTTTATCTATCTTTTGTTCTTGTAGTACGATGAAGGAGACATTCATAAGAAAAAATAGTAGGGTGGTTTTTATTTACCATTCATTTTTATTCTAAAAGGTGTAATGTTTCAGTCATATCACCATTGAACATGGCACATGTTTTCATCTCCATTTTATAGTTGAGATATAACTTCCATATGATTCATACCATCAATACTAGTCACATACTCCTTTGACTAGTTACACTTCCAACCACTATGGAGAGTGATTCACTTCATCATGGTTACTTATACCCTTATAAAATCTAAACCTTGATCTCCTATACATTGACATGTGTGCATAACCACTTCCCAAGAAATAACACCATCGAGTTATGGAATTTATTATGTTTCGGCCCTGCTAGGAGCCTACTACCAGCCGATGTTTAATACATTCTTGGAAACACAGGTTCTTGAAATGCATAATAGCTAGATATTTTCCCTATCCAAGTGGCCATTGGTTTGAAACATCTATGTTATTATTCCCATATGTATTTCATATATTAATCCCATCTTCTTTATGAATCATCCTCAACTTCCAAACCTCTAAGGAGTTGTAGAGAAATTTCTTTATTGGTGGTTGAATGATCTTGCAATGGATTTAAATTCCCCTCAATTAAAACAACTTTTGCTTCAAAGGATTGTGATTGTTCCTAAATTGCATCATCACATAGATGTTGGATTAATAATTTTAGACAAACACTCAAGATTTGATGCACCTACTTATGGCTAGTGATAGTGGCAAATCAACCACTATGGAAACCAATATGTCTGGGGAACCCATCATTTCATCGAGAGTGGATCATCCTGTTACTTTCAAAAATATAGTGAGAGAGAATATGTAACAACTCAAGACATGTTAAATGAATCCAAAATTATTTTCATAGGAGAGCAATAGATAACTAAAATATCCTTGAACTAGACAATGATATTATTAGAATTGAACCCCCAATGGAAAGATAAAGTGAGAGCCAAGGTTATGGCGATCACTAGTGGAATACATCATGTAGAATTAACATATATTCTATAATGAAGCACATAAGTTCTATTATTAGTCCCCTATTCATTAAGATTTTGTTGAATTTTATATATGGGAGTTGTTCACAACTTGTGGGATTAATTATGTGTGTAGATGAATATTGTTTTGAAGTAGTCCATGAGGATTTATGCCCCTAATTCTTAAATATTCAATTAGTCAAACAAGCTAATCGAGCTATACATCTATGGATATTTTTAATACTGAAAGCAATGTATATATTCATCAACATAGTGAGCATACACAAAAATCCTAATATATGAGGAGAAGCCAATGCCTATAAAATCAACCCAAAATGATTCCACATAATGAGTAGCATAGAAAGTATGGAGTCATATTATTCGTTTAGAACATTTTAAACATCTAGGTGTGGTCTCTTCTACTAGGAATATATATATATATATATATATATATATATATCCAATATGGTCTCTTGTGAAATGGGTAAATAAAAATTATTGCACATGAATTTTGTTTTTTACTAGAAATTTGTAATTTTATTCACTTCATAGTACACTTTGTAAGAATTGTTAAGATCACAAACAAATGATAGGGGTATATACCTACTCAAAAATTTCTAGTTACATTATATTTTCTTTTAAACAGCCTTGTAACAAAATCTATAGTTATAGTTGTAGAAATAGTTATAAAGTGTCCATTGGACCTGGGGACATTGTTATTACATCTTAGATAACTAGTTTGTTTGATGAGAACAACTATTCACTAGCTTTTGGATACATTGCAGAGTTATGATTTACTATATGGTAGAGAACAATTGATGGGGGATGTTGTATAGTTTTTGAAATATGTAAGAACTATCCAACTTAAACAATGTTGTCTTGCAAATGTGGTTAGAGTTTACAAAGGATGTGAATAAGGAGGTAGTAAGTTGGTTAGAGTTTGTAGGTGAAATATGTTGTTGCAAGTGAGAGATGAAAATAGATATTAGATCTAGGAATTCCATTAAATAATTTAAGGATTATATAAAGTGGATTTCCAAAAATTTGGAGGTTTTGCAAGATTTATAATTATTTTTCATGCCACTTTACTGGTCATATATGTTTATAAAAATATTAATATAAATAAGATAGTATATGTATTTGCAATTCAAGTTCAACATCTTTGCACCGTTATTGCAATTGTTGTGGTTAACCTAGCAGAGAATTTTAAACATTGGCAAAGAAATTTAAAGTGTGAGGCTAGATGTCCATGCAGAAAAGGTTGCATTGGAAGCAAAAAGGTTAAACTAGCAACACCAACAATGGATATATGTGGTATTAAATGGAAGATATGTATAGGATGATTTTTTTTTCAGTTGCTACTCTACAATAAAACTTCAAATATCTCCACCTTAAAAAATTACTTTCCTAATCTAAAACATTAGAAAATAGACGAAAGTAAATAAAATAAATAAATAAAATTAGTCAAATATTCACTGATGCAAGGTCAACCATGAAATCATCCCAATAGTATATTGTCCTTCGAAAGCGTCTAATACGAACCATGACTTAAATTACAATAACTATCTCACTTTTTTCGCACATTAAACTTATGACATTCTTTAGATAAATTAAACCCAAATAAAAAAATTATTACCGTCTAAATTAATAATACTCTTTTAATAATATGCCATGTTCATATTAATACATATGCAATCAATAATTCAATATCATTCAAAATAATCGAGTGGTATTTAAATGTATTTATATTTTTCCTCTATTACCTATCTTTTAGATTGGTCCGTTAGTATATTACTTGTATGAATTAAAATAATATTAAGTGATATTTAGAAAGATTAAAAAATGATGGAATGTTATAATGGAGACTACACTCTTTCATGAGATTCACAAAAACTACGAGTTCACAGTCCTTTCACACTTGAATGGGAACATGAGTTACTCTGGTTGGGATTTTACACTACCAATAAATTTGATCCCATGTACATTTAGTCATCATTATCATAGTTTTCCATTTGAATTGTGCTCTATGGTTTCCAAGCATTGGGAAACACAATCATGCAAGAAAACTATGAATATGGATAATGGAGAGTAAACAACAAAGAGATTATTATTATGTATCCATGGAAAGGCTTATGTAAGACTCTCTCCTCAAGAGCTGTGGAGTACTTCCGTCGCACTAGCATTAATGGGAAACTTATTTGACCAAGTCAGCTTGGTAGGAGACAATGTTAGGGATAATTTTAAGGATGGAAATTTATATTAAAATGTAGAAATCTAGGCTAATCTTACTAGTCTTTAATATACAAAATGCAAAATGTTTGGCGATAATTTTGTAAAATATTCAATTTTTTATGGATTTTATATAGTTTCTATAACATTTTGGAGATTTTTAAGGTAAAATAATACTATCATATGGAATTTGGGTAAATCTTTTTTTAGAAAAAATGCAAATTTGTGAATTTGATTTTGGGAAAAACCATGGGAAATTAGCCCATTTGTGAAATTTATCCCCTAAAATCATATATGGATAATGTGCACATTTTGAGGTTTCCAAGACAACTTTAGACGGATCGGGAACTCCTAATAACAAATAGGAGGTATAACATATGGATTCAATTTGGATGTACCAAAGGATTGTGCATAATTGTCTAGATACTTGAGGAGTTAGAGGACCAATATTTATATGGAATAGTTGAGTGAGGATTCTACACTTGGGGGTTGTGAAGGGTGATCAAAGCTCCTTTGAGAATACATTGTTGTAGGTTGAGATCGTCGATTATAGAGGTGGGTCTATTCCCTTGGGAACACATTCTTTTGTCATGACTTATGGATAATGGTATTGTCGACGTTTTGGCCTTGGGAACACTTGGGAGTCAAACTAGACAATTCAACCAAGTTAAGACTTAACAAGAATTGTGACCTCAAAATGAGAACTATGGCCCAAAAAAACCATATTTTTGCATAAAAAACATGAAAATCAACCCTCAAATCAAAAGGTGGTGCTATCGGTAGCACCATTTTTTTAAACGGAGTAAAAAATAAAACATTTTTCAAACATGGTCTTGAAAAATAAGAGAGTAGCTCCAAAAAAGATTAAAATCAACACCTAAAAAAATGATGTTACAGAATATTTTTTTTTAAATGTTAAAATTTTAGATAATTTGAAATTGTATTTTTAGCAGTTGGTACCATTAAAACAAAAAGCTCAAAATCAGCCATCGAATTGAAAAGTACTACTACCCATAAAACCCATTCTAAAATTGGTGTATGAAAATGACACATTTTTATAAAGTTGTAAAAGAACTCATCATTACTCTAAACAAAATCATAAAATCAGCCCTTAAATGCTTACTTTTTAAATCTTAATTTATCACTCAAAGCACAAGATAATTGTTGGAGCAATCAATTTTGGTAGTTCAGTGAAGTAAGTGAGGAAGAATGGACCAAAGGAAGCGACACGTGCCAGAAAAGAAGGAAGACCAATGCGAAATAAGAGAAAATGAATCAACGCTAGGAAGGAAGGAAGATCAATGCAAGGAATAGTTGGATCAAAGACCAACCATGTGGAAATAAGTTGGAAAGTGGGCAAGTGGAGTCCACTTAGAATTATGTTTTTTGAGTCATAATCTAAGGGGTGTTACCCATTTTATAGTATAAATAATGGATACATAAGAGGTAGATAGGAGGTATCTTGGAACTCATGTGTAAAGAGCCTATTTTGGAGAACCTTTTTGAGTCTTGAGTCTTTGGCGTGTTGAGTTTTGGTTATATGGCAGAGGAGATATTGGAGACTTATGGATTATAATTGAGGGTCAGATCGCAAACTATGGAGCTTGGTACAGCACTAGTCAGCCTCACCATAACCATATGATGTAATGTGTGTAGTGATATTTTTTTGAACAATAAGAAATAAAGAAGAAGATATTTGTGGACGTATCGCAGCAAGGGTGAACCACGGTAAAAATGGTGTCTCTATGTGTGTTATATTTCTTTTATGTAATTTATAATGAATGAATGGATAATTGAATTCCTTTGTTAGATTTTATTTACAACACACACTAGAATGAGTATGTAGAATATATGTTATTGAATGAATAAAATGGTAGATATGATGAATGTTATTGTAGAATATAGGCTAAAAGAGAAGATAATTAAGGAGAACGCCCCCAATCTCTATCATGACTTCAGACATTTGTTTCCTGTAGTCAACCATAAGACATCTTAGCTGAGACTCTGTTGTGCACTCTGTACACAGTGTATCCTTCTAGTTTACTAGAAGGCTCGATGGTGAAAAGGTTTTGTTGGAGAACTAAGCTAGAACCCAGATTATCCCATACATCCAACAAATGGTTATGTTGCTAGTTGGAACTCAAAAGGATAGCCTGAAAGGGGTTGGGTGAAGAAGATGCAGTGGTAGAAAGGGATGTTCATGCCATGGAATTCTACAAAGAAAGAGATTGAAATATGGTTGGAGACATAGCATATAGAGTTCACGCAGAAAGATAATAAGGGTTCTAGGTATACACCACACCAGTATCTGCATAGGTATGTGTTTACTAATTTGCATGAAGCATATTTTTTTTACTATCCAGAGTTATTATAGGAGTGGTTATTGTGGTTGAAGGATACCCATTAGAGTAATCGAATTAGTCCGGTAGAGTGGACCGATGAAAATATTGCACGATTCAAAAGGTTTAATAAAAAATTCATGTGCACAGTGTATTTTTTGGTAGCAGTATTATAGTGAGGTTTATTATTGAATTTGCAGTAGACATAGTGAAGTCACATACTGCTGTAGAGTAGGATTTCTTGAGGAGACCCGTAGGGAGGTACATCAGGTCACTTTACACGTCGATCAAGATATTATTACATGATAAAGTTGTGATTATCGTGGAATTAGACAACTAAATCACTTTGTGTGCATGGGGGATCTCTAAAGCACTAAGGAAGATCTAAGATATGGAGATGGATCTGGAGAGTAGGAATAATAAGGAAACAATGAACCCCATCATGATGGATGATGAAAAGACCAGGGAGATCATAAGGAAAGAAGGTGTAACACGTGGTGAACGACCCTATGAGTATAAGATTAATAGTAAGAAGAGGGAAGTAGCCAAGTGAGAGGGCTTGGAGAGTGATGAGGAAGAGGTCGAGGATTTTTGTGCCACGGGGAAAATTGAGGATATCTTATGGACCACATACGAGAGGAAAAACAAAGGTCATGGGTCTGGTGTAGAAGAAGGATCTCCATTCCAGATCCAAATTATTATGGAATCCAGAACCCCATGTGAAACTAAGACATCTAAAGACGAAAAATATGTTAACCAACAAGTGATTAGTGGTAGAAGAAGTTTTAAAGGATGCGCGGAGAAGAATTGTTAGTCAGTAACTAGTATTCAGGTATCTACATCACGCGGAGGTGGTAGTACAACCAACTTCACAATGAAAAGACAAGATCCAGCTATTAGATTTTCATAGTTCCAAGGAGATGGGTCAGATGACCCATAAAAGCATTTTCTTATATGTGAGAATATATGGGAAACAAATAAGATTAGAGATGAAGATAAAAAGGTTACACAGTGGGAAATCACATCTAGAAACTACACATTGGACTGGTATATGGGTCTCACAGTAAACAATCCAACGAGAGTGCCTACAAATGTAGTTGTAACGTCCCCTTCATTATGACTACATGCGACGCAATGGAAAATAAATATTTTTTTGGTTTAAGAAGGAAATGAACACAAAAATGAACAACAGTTAACAATGCAACTTGATGACGACACAAATCAAGAAGATCAGGAAATAGACAACAACAACTCCACATACTAGCACATCAGGTGTTGGATGTAACATGCAATAATCAAGGAAGAAACGACTACCCGTCTGTCACAACAAGACAACACCTACGGGCTAAGGACAACATCAACCACCCAACACCATGGCTTCGATGACCAATAACTATATACCTCTACGGCATGCACAACCAAACATGTTGAGGTGTTACACAATCCAGTACCAACATCAATTATAAATACAACTCCCACATTGGGAAACACAAGACTCCGACCAAGTTATCATTCTCATCTATCCGGTAGGGCACGCATTGATCCCCTCATAAGGATTCACGCCGACACCAGGTGATAGGAATTTCTATAACCATGGTGCAACATAGAAATTCTAGGCCCTCAACCCAAGCTAACATCCTCCTGCTAGGATACCAAAATAAATTTCAAAATACGAGGACTAAACCCAACGCCCCCATGAAACAATCGACAAGACGGAAGGTGACACTACTCAAAATTAACTTGCACAACTGACTAAGGGTTCTTTATTCCTACAAGGAAACCCGAGTGGTGAAACGACTGAGACCAACGACCCTTTACCATCGACCTAAGGCATAAGACCCATAGTCGCCAACTATCGTTAAACTATTAACTGTTTAGCTAAAACTACTAAATCGTTGACCAACAATCTCGCGAAATATTTTAAACTACTTCGCCAATAGCCACTATTTCTAACAATCCTATTAATTCAACAATATAACTTTTGTTTAACCAAGATAATCGAACAATAAAATAATCTTAACTATACAACATTTAATACTAGGGGAATTATTAAATTCTATAACAACTACTTTCATTTTCTTTAAGGCTCAAATTATTTGAAGGTAAAAGTTAAGGGGTTTAAGTGTAAGTAAAAGAGTGATTAAAGGGGTCCACTAGAAGAAGGTTAAGTAAAGTTAGTTCTTAACCAGAAAACAAATTATTCCACTAGCTAACAGTTATAACCGATGGTTGTCTAATAAAAGTGATGTTGTCTATAAATAAGGATCTTGCTACCCAGTCCTTCATGCTAGTCATATCAATTATCACTAAAATGTTGGGGGAAATAACTCTATACCACTCAATAATCACAATCATAAATTGGTAAAAGAGTTGGCTATCATAATAAAAATTGTTTTCATAAAATCTCCATGACCATTAGCTGTCATAAGTAGAGAATAAAATAATTATATTGACTTTCCAACACCTACTTATTCATTTGCAACCAAGATTCTATTTATTACGCACATAATTAATCTCGTAGTCAAATGAATAAAACGCATTCAACTAATCGTTGTTATTGATACAAGTTCACTATCAAAAAATTTGAAACGCAGTTAATTATAAATTCCCTGTTATTTAAGGTTTAAAAACGCAGTGAGAAAATAGATAATTGTTTGTGTAAACATCTGCTGAAGCGCAGACCATAAATATGTTGGGACCACGGACCATAATGAATGTTGAAACCGTTGACTGGGTGAATTTGAATATGCAGACTATATAGAGGCTAAAATCGTTCCCTACTATCTTTCAGTTCACCGTACATAATGGATCTTCAAAGAATCAATATTAATGGTAATTAAATCTCCATTCCTGCCAATTTATGAGGCTTTGGTCATCGAAACCCACTACTCCAAGTCAACTAACTTTGTAAGACACCAAATCCAAGTGTCAAGCCCAACCATCGAATGCCAAGGGACGAGTCCAAGATTCGACAACACCCACGCCAAGCGTCCAGGAGGAATCCCACGATGGAGCAGAAGCACACTACCCATCTAGAGAATCGTTGGTATAGAATGAAAGTCGATATCTAGAGAATCGATGTCGAATGATTATTGTTTGATCACAACCTTAGATAATTATGAAATCGTTTTTATAAGAAGAATACAATTCGCTGCTATGGTGTAAGGGATATCACTGGTAAAATTCCTTTAGCTACGTAGTAATAATCTATTTAAGTTCGCAGTAAAAATATATCAAATTCGTATTCCAATTACAAGAAAATTCGCAGTCAAGCAGTAATTCACAGTCTCTATTTTAAGGTGAATGTTGACCAATCAACAAAAGCGCAGGCACACAAAGGAATTTCGCAGATGGGTATAAATTCGCAGTCACTTAAAATTCATTGTCAAAGCTATGAAATTCGTTGTCCGTTAAAAGTGGGAGTTGTCTGTTGAATATAAAACTAGAATGATATAATGTTGTCTATCACATGGCTAATGTCTAACACTTGTTTCTCTCTAACATATTATATTGTTGCAAAATTTAAATCATAATAATTGCTACCCTATTAATCGCTACCAGACTTTAAATCAGACTAATCACTGCAATGTTCAATTCATTGGGAAACATAATTTCACAGTGTATCAACGCCAGGAGAAATCACAGTAAAACAAAAATGAAATTGCAGTGAAACAACACCCAAAAAAGTTAAGGAAAATCACATAGTGACATCAGGTCACTATCCCAAGCTCATCAATCAACTGGTAATGATAAAATCGCATATAAATAAGCTATCCATATGCAGAGTAGTAAGGATAATATTTGGGGGTGAAATAAACAGTACGCAGAGATAAATTTGTCGAAAACGCGGGTGGAGAAAACGAATGAAGAGAAGAAATTTGTGGTTGAGGGTGTTGAAATGCAGAGAATACTAAACACAGTTTTCAGATGACGAGAACGATTAGGATGCAGAGGTGATATAACATGCAGATATCAAAACAAGACAGATATCAAGGCGAAGATAAGGAGGGGTAAACAGTTGGGCAAACACATCCTACGCTCATCATCCACGCACAGAAAAGCAGGGCATTTGAATCTATAGGTCGATGTGAACCGAAGTGATGACCATCGATTCGGCTCCTGGATGACTACTCAGGCATGGATTGGAGAGCTATTGATGAGGAAGAAAAGAAAAAATCTTCACAACAATCAAGAAACCAAAGGACAGTCTCAACATGCAGGCATCAAAAGATGAGGGAATCAAGTCAAACAACGATCTTAAGGCTTATGGGGAAAATCAAGTTCTCGATTGAAATTCTAAGTCCACATTTTATTTACCTAATAAAAGAACATAAATAAAAGTGTAAAGAATAATAATAAACTACCATGCAGAAATAAAGGAGGGGTATCGTAGCTCAAGTCGCTCGCTATGAGTCATTGTCCCATGCGCTCTGTGCTTCTCCTACTTTTCGACTGATGAGACTTCACCGGTACCTCCCAGCCAACGCTAGCGTTAATATTCTTCCCCCTTAGCCCAAGGAGCCACAAAGGGGGCATGCACACTCAACCAGAGAAACAACTAGCTCCCATCTCGCCTCTCAAGGCCGAGCTACCACTCCCCATCGAGCTGGGTATCCCAACTCCCACAAGATAAGTCAGTGAAGTCTAAAATTTTGCAGCGTAATGTTACGCATCACCCAAGAGATCCATCATCCTCATCCTCCCTCCTTTAAATAGAGTTTCTAAGTCATTTAATTTCCCCAAATCCCAATTAATTTATTGTTCAATAATTTAATTCATAAAAATCCTCCACATACATGTGTCACCCATCCCCTTCATTGCAACATAAATTAATTTCATTAATTGATTAATTACTCCTCTTTCCCTCACCCACCTAAAATCGTTCCTAGAATCGTTCCTAGAATCGCTCCTAGGTGTCCTCATATTCTGTTACACAAATTAATGAATTACCCCCTTACTAATTTTCTAGTTGAGTTTAATTTAGAAAAAATGCTAGATACCTTACTAAGTTAGTCTTTCTGCTTTTTCCTCATGTTTCCCTTTCTTTTTATGTATTTTGCTTTTTCCTAGTTTCCTAATTCTTTTAAATTTCCCTCTTTCCCTTTTCAGTTAAAACTCTAATTGGCAAGTGTAGAAAATTACCTTTTTCCCCTTCTTCCTTTTAATTAATAAATTTTTAATTAGCAAATGTAACAAAACAATTATTTCCCCTTTTTCCCCTTTTTAAATTTTATCTGCCAAAATATTTTTATAAATTAAATCAATTTCTTACCCCACTTATTGTCACATGATTAATGATGATTATCATTATTATGTATTTATTTTTATTTTTATTTTTATATAAACATGTATTTTTTATCACAAGTGTCACTTATACCTAGATTTTATTTTCCTAGGCTGGGCAACATTTTATTAGGGAAATTGTTTTAAAAATTTATTATCACATTATTCACTCTAAGGCCATATGGGTTTATTCATTTATTATTTAACAAAGTGATGTGCCCTTCAGGACGCACTAGGTGCTCCAAGGGTGCCACTCACCTCATTTTGTTTCCCTTGGACGATGTGCCCTTCAGGATGCACTACATGCTCCAAGGGTGCCACTCCCCTGTTTTTGTTATTCTTGTGTGACGTGGCATTCAAGACGCACTGCATGCTCCAAGGGTGCCACTCGCCTCTTGAATGACTTCGTAGACATCAAAAACCTCTGGGGTCAATACTACGCCAGGTGATCTTGTCGGAGACTATGGGCCTCTAAGGAATAAGGCCCCTGCCTTATTGCACACCCCTTAGAATCATCGTGAGCGACTGTCGCAGTCGGCCGTCAAGTCATCCTGGGTATTCGAGAACTAGGTAATCATTAACCTATAGTTCGAGCCACAGTGAGAGTGATAGTAGGTTGTGGCAGGGTTCTTTTCCACATGTTTCCCTCAATGTCTATGGTTATTGTGCATGACCCCTCTACTCCACATGCGAGTCTTGTTGGCAAGCTATCATCAGCATGGGTCATCAACAAATCATGTCAAAAATAATATCAATAATCATATGATCTAATCAAATGCACAAATTTCATATATACAACAATAAAACCCCCAATAGTTCACTCCCTAACTCAATCCGGAGTCCAAGGGGTTTCATTGATGCCTCTGCATCCTCAAGGTCCAAAATCCTGCACACTCAGGAAAACCGAGTCAATAACACATGTCTATGTCAATACAGCAAAATAACATGTCATCAATCCATAACACCTCATAATCATAATCAAATGCCCAATAGTACAATAATCTGGATCACTTGCAAGAAAGTGTCCTCAAAGAATAAGTTCGCTCAGTGTGCGCAAGAGCGAGATGTTACATACACCCCCTCTTGGTCTAAACTTCGTCTCGAAGTTTCATAGTATATAAGTGCCACAATAATGGGTATCTCTGTATCATAAGTCTATCTATCAAACAAAAATGGAAACTGCTCATGCATATCATATGCATCCTCCGAGGTCATCTAGTGCGGACTATAGTTGTCCCACTGGACCTTGACCTCATCTATTGTTTGATGTCATAGATGTCGAATGCGATGATCCCAAATGTGTATTGGCTCAGCCACGAGTACACCCTCATCCCACACCCACAAGGTCCTCTAGTTAAACATGTGTAGGATCACTAATCATAATGTCTCAAATAGGGACGTGAAAGACATCGTGCATATGCATCAATAATCAGGCAAGGCTAGTCATTAGGCCACGGGCCTCTCTTTTCCACACTCTCGTAGGATCCCACAAACCTAGGAGATAGTTTAGCCCCTTTTCCAAATATGATCGAACTCTTATGTGGTTTCATCTGCAAAAATACTCGATCACCACATTGTAACTACAATCGACATGACATGCATCGACATAAATCTTCTGCCGATATGGTGCTTCCTTGATCCTTTGTCTTATAGTTTTCTTTTAATGTTCCATTTCTTGGATCACTTCCAGTCCCACCAATACCCTATCCTCAAGCCGATCCCAACTCAACGACATCCGACATGGTCACCCATAAATAAACTTGAAAGGTGCCATCTTAATGGTGCTTTGGTAGTTGTTGTTATAAGAAAATTCCACCAGTGGCAAGAATTCCTCCCAACGCTTTTGTTGGTCCATCAAGTACATGTGCAACATGTCCTCCAAGGTCAGGTTCGTTCGTTCAATTTTCCTATTATTCTTGGGTTCATTGTAACTACGATCGACATGACATGCATCAACATAACTCTTCTACCGATATGGTGCTTCCTTGATCCTTCGTCTTATAGTTTTCTTTCAATGTTCCATTTCTTGGATCACTTCCAATCCCACTAGGACCCTATCCTCAAGCCGATCCCAACTCGACATATGACATGGTTTCCCATAAAGAAACTTGAAAGGTTCCATCTTAATGGTGCTTTGGTACTTGTTGTTATAAGCAAATTCCACCAGTGGAAAGAATTCTTCCCAATGCTTTTGTTGTTCCATCACGTACATGCACAACATGTCCTCCAAGGTTGGGTTCGTTCGTTCAATTTTCCTATCAGTCTTTGGGTGATGCACACTACTAAAGTTAAGTTGGGTTCCTAATGCCTCTTCGAAACTAGTCCAAAATCATCCAGTAAATATCGATCCTCGATCGGATATAATCCTCTTAGGTATGCCATGCAGTCTCCCAATATCACTGATGAAAACTCTAGCTATGTCAGGTTCTTGATACATTGTACACATAGGAATAAATGAGCACTCTTCGTTAAAGTGTCGATTACCACAAAATCGAGTCGTGTCTCCTTGTCGTCAATGGAAATCCAATAATGAAATCCATCGAAATAACCTCCCATTTCAATTCTGCAATAGCGTGTGGTTGTAGTAATCTCGTTGGATGTCTATGTTTAGCCTTTATCTACTGACATTCTAGACATCTAGCCACATATTTGACTATGTTTGCCTTCATTCCCTTCCAAAATAATAAGGGTTATGGTTCTCCCTCATCTTCGTAACTCCTGGGTGGGCCATGTACACTACTCTGTGAGCCTCGTTTAGGATCAAACTCCTCAACTCGTCGTTTGGTGGTACATAAATATGATTTTTAAACCTCAAAAATCCATCGTCGTCAAACGTAAATCCTTCAAATCTTGGTACCATCATTGTGTTTTTTCCAGTAAAATCCTCGACCTCTTTGTACTAGTCATAATCGCGGTGTAAGGTTATAATATTTTCAAGTAGATTTGTCTGAAGAGGAAACATCAAAAATATGTGTGGTCTCTGACTCCCTACATTTTCCACTCAATTCACGGTCCCTTTTATGTAATTAATCTCGTAATCATACTCATTAAGTAGTTCCGACCAACGCCATTTTCGCGTGTTCAGGTTGTTTTGCATAAAGATGTGTTGTAGTCCACAGTGGTCCATCTTTAGTTCAAATTTT
Source organism: Picea sitchensis (assembly GCA_010110895.2). NCBI lineage: Eukaryota > Viridiplantae > Streptophyta > Pinopsida > Pinales > Pinaceae > Picea > Picea sitchensis. Next base: position 22,008 of record SNQJ01S0060291.1, read on the forward strand.
CATCCAACTATGTAGTGTCTCAAAACATTCAAGGCATAAACAATGGCTAACAACTCCAAATCATGTGTCGCATAGTCCTTTTCATGCCTTCTCAGTTTCCTCAAGATTTAAGCGATCGCTCGACCGTCTTGCACCAAGACTCCACCTAGAGCTTCCTTGGATGCATCAGTGCATACCAAGAAGTCTATGTCCATGTCAAGGACCTTTAACATCAGTGTTGTTGTCAACAACTCCTTGAGCCTCTGAAATGCCTCCGTGCATTTCTTGGTATCAACAAGCTTCTTGTTCTTCTTCTGTAACTCCGTAATCGGATTTTCTATCTTCAAAAATCCTTCAATGAACCGTCGATAGTATCCTGCTAAACCCATGAAGATATGCACTTCTAGGGGATTCGTCGGCACTGACTATTCCATAATAGCGTCAACCTTTGTTGGATCCATGATGATGCCTTCACCGGAGATGACATGTCGTGAGTAGTGAATCTTTGATTGATAAAACGAGCCTTTGGGCAACTTCCCATACAATTTGTTCTCTTGCAGACACTATAGTACCAAGCACAAGTGTTCATCGTGCTCTTTCATCATCTGAGATTAAATCAAAATATCATCAATGAATTCTTGGACGAACTCATCCAAGTACTCGCGGAACACCTCGTTCATTAAACTCATATACCCCTGGGGTGTTTGTCAGTCCAAATGATAAAACAGTAAACTCGTAATGCCCAAAACCCGTCTTAAATGTGTTCTTAGGGATTCCATCCAGGGATGATTATAAGGATGGAAATTTATTTTAAAACATAGAATCCTAGGCGAATATTAGTAATCCTTCATATGCCAACTATAAATGTTTGGCGATATTTTTGTAAAAATATTCAAATTTCTAAGGATTTTATATAGTTTGTATAAAATTTTAACGATTTTTAAGGTAAAATAATTTTATCCTATAGAATTTGGGTGAATCAATTTTAAAATAGCGAATCTCTTTTTTGGAAAAACCATGGAAAATTAGCCCATGAATGAAATTTATCCCCTAAAATAATCCCTAATTCCATCCTCCTTGATCTGTAACTGGTGATACCCTTATCGCAAATCGATCCTTGAGAACATCGTCGCCCCCTTAATCTAATTGAACAAATCATCAATCCTCGATAAAGGATATTGATTCTTGATTGTTACCTTGTTCAATTGATGGTAGTCAATGCAGAGTCTCCATGACCCATCCTTCTTTCGTATGAAAATAACAGGAGCACCCTATGACGACACACGAGGATGTATCAGTCCCAGGTCCAACAACTCCTTCAGCTGCATTCTCAACTTCTCTAACTCTGTGGTTGACATCCGTTAAGGCGTTCTAGCTATTGGTTTAGTCCCCGATTTTAGTTCTATGGTAAATTTCAATTCCCTCTCCAGCGAAATCCTAGGTAACTTCTCTAGGAAGACATCTGCAAGCTCTCTCACCACAGAAAATTTTTCTAGACCTTTTGCTACTCCCTTCTCCTTCAACGCAAGGATCACATAAAACTTACATCATTTGTGCATGCTCTTCCGTAACTGCAAGGAAAACATAAACCTCAGGAAAACTCCATGGTTCTGACCTAAAATCATGTGTATTTTTCCCTCATTATCGACCAAGCTCAATCGTTTCGTCTTACAGTTGAGTATCACCTCATGTAATTCCAACCAGTCCATACCGATTACGATGTCATAATATCCTAAGATCGTGACGTACAAGTTGGCCCTGGTGACAAAATATCCCAAGTTAAGGTACATCTCGTAACCTTTCCTCCAACCTTATGTTTGGCTCCTGAAGCCATCTCTACAAAGATAAACTCATCCTGTTCGACTGTCTTTACCTCAATCCTTTTTAACACTTCACCATAAATGAAACTCTCGGTAGCGCCGAGATCTATCAAAATACTAAGGGCCTGGTCAGCGACGATACCTAACGTCTCAAGTACAGTCGAATGGTGCTCTGCCTAGTAGTTATTCATTGTTGCATGAATCCGATGGGCCTTTCCCAAAACTCCTACGGTAGTGGGTCCGATTGACCCATATGCTCTAGTCCCCTCCATTGTGCAGTCATGCTGGTAATGTTTATCCCCACATTCCAACACACTTTCTTCGTCCCAGTACTCTCGGTACCCTAAGTAGAAGTGGGATCCTAAAAACGAGGCCAACATGAACTAGTTGCCTTTAAGTATCTCAATAAAAGTGCAGAGCATACCAAAGCAGTTCCAAAATGGGCCTCGCACTGGGGCACCATACGGATGCCCTATCACAAGGCATTGAACTCATTGAGCTGACGTTCAATGAATTCCTTTGATAGATACCTTTCCTGGAATCATTCCTCAAACCGTTCCAATGACACGTCTTCGACTGCCATATTCAAAGCGGTCGGAGCGTCTTCCACAATAGAATAGTGCTCCCCTTCAGTTGAAAGAACGCTATGTGGACCTTCAAGTTGGAGGTCATAATCGCGAAGCGTGAAGCACAATGCCTTTCTCTACAATAGTGCCTCGATGGGATAGTTGTCCATGACACTCGTGGACTCCAGAACTCAACTCTCTTGAGTTCTCGGTGGAAGATAACGATACTAGCTAGGGTGCTATGTGGACCCTGAGGGGTACAGGTGCCCTGGCTTCATCTCAGTACCTAGGGGAAATCGAGGCCCTTGAAATTACCTGGAAGTTCCTTGTCATACCATCATCATCCCTTACTACAAGCGAATCTAGCCCAAGGACTTGTTCTTCCCCTTGGGGGTTCGACTCCGAGGGTGCGGGATCTTCTCGAGGCATCACACCTCCTTCCAAGGTACCATGTTGCGATCCTATGAGGCATCCTCTAAATGCGATCACCACATGGACACGTTAAGCTTTTTAATTAAAGAAACAGTTAATACTCATAGTTTTACTATAGTGGAAAGCCTGGTGATCCATAGTTGCAGGGTTGAACCCGCTTTTATAATGTAACGTCCCCTTCGTTAGGACTACACGTTATGCAACACAAAAGTTTTTTCTTTTTTTTTTAAGCAGGACAGGAATGCAACAATGAACAATAGTTAATGGTGCAAGTTGATGATGACACAACTCGAGAAGATAAAGAAACACACAACAATGACTCCACATAGTAGCACATCAGGTGTTGGATGTAACATGCAATAATCAAGGAAGAAACGACTACCCGCCCGTAACAACAAGAAGACGCCTACAGACTAAGGACAACATCAACCACCCGACACCATGACTTTGACGACAAGTAACTATATACCTCTATGGTGCACACAACCAAACGCGTTGAGGGATTAAACAATCCAGTACCAACATCAATTACAATGACAACTCCCACATTGGGAAATTCAAGACTATGGCCAAGTTATCAGTCACATCTATCTAGCGGGGTGCGCATTGATCCCCTCATCGGGATTCATGACGATACCATTCAATGGGCATCTCCATAACCATGGCGCAACATAGGAATTCTATTCCCTCAACCCAAGCTAACATCCTCACATTAGGAGACCAAAATAACTATCAAAATATGAGGACTAAACCTAATGCCCCCAAGCAACAATCGACAAGATGCAAGGTGACACCACTCAAAATTAACTTGCACAACTGATCGAGGGTTATTTATTCCTACAGGGAAACTCGTGTGTTGAAACAAATGAGACCAACAACCCTTTACCATTGACCTAAGGCACAAGGCACATAGTCACCAACTACCGTTAAACTATTAACTGTTTAGCTAAAACTACTAAATTCTTGACTAGTAATCTCGCGCAAGATTTTAAACTACTTTGCCAATATACACTATGTCTAACAATCCTATTAATTCAACGATATAACTTTTGTTTAACCAAGATAATCCAACAATCAAATAATCTTAACTATACATCATTTAACACTAGGGGAATTATTAAATTCTATAACAACTACTTTCATTTTCTTCAAGGCTCAAATTATTTGAAGGTAAAATTTAAGGGGTTTAAGTGTAAGTAAAAGAGGGATTAAAGGGGTCCACTAGAAGAAGGTTAAGTGAAGTTAGTTCTTAACCAGAAAACAAATTATTCCACTAGCTAATAGTTATAACCGATGGATGCTTAACAAAAGTGATGTTGTCTACAAATAAGGAGCTTGCTACCCATTTCTTCACGCCAGTCATACCAATTATCGCTAAAATGCTGGGGGAAATAACTCTATACCAATCAATAATCACAATCATAAATTGGTAAAATAGTTGGCTATCATAATAAAAATTGTTGTCATAAAATCTCCACGAGCATTAGTTGTCATAAGTAGAGAATAAAATAATTATATTATTGTCCAACACCTTCTTATTCATTTGCAACCAGGATTTTATTTATTACGCCCATAATTAATCTCCCATTCAAAATGAATAAAACACATTCAACTAATCGTTGTTATTGATATAAATTCACTGTCAAAAAAGTTGAAACACAGTTAATTATAAATTCCCTGTTATTTAAGGTTTAAAAACGCAGTCAGAAAATAGATAATCATTTGTCTAAACATATGTTGAAGTGCAGACCATAAATATGTTAGGACCACAGACCATAATGAACGTTAAAATCACTGACTGGGTGAATTTGAATACGCAGACTATATAGAGGCTAAGATCACTGCCTACTATCTTTCAATTCGCCATACGTAATGGCTCTTCAAAGAATCAATAGCAATGGTAATTAAATCAACATTCCTGCCAATTTATGAGGCTTTGATCATCTAAACCTGCTACTCCAAGTCAACTAACTTCGTAAGCCACCAAATCCAAGTGTGAAGCCCAACCATCGAATTCCAAGGGAAGAGTCCAAGATTCGACAACACCCATGCCAAGCGCCAAGGAGGAAGCCCACGATCGAGCAGAAGCACACTACCCATCTAGAGAATCGTTGGTATACAAGTGCAGTCGATATCTAGAGAATCGTTGTCGAATGATTACTGTTTTATCACAGCCTTAGATAATTATGAAGTCATTGTTATAAGAATAATACAATTCACTTCTATGGTGTAAGGGATATCGCTGGTGAAATTCCTTTAGCTACATAGTAATAATCTATTTAAGTTCATAGTAAAAATCTGTTAAATTTGCAGTCCAATTACAAGAAAATTCGCAGTCAAGCAGTAATTCACAGTCTCTATTTTAAGGTGAACACTGACCAATCAACAAAAACGTAGGCACACAAAGGAATTTCATAGACAGGTATAAATTTGCAGTCACTTAAAATTCGTTGTCAAAGCTATGAAATTCATTGTCCTCTAAAAATGGGAGTTGTCTGTTGAATATAAAACTGGAATGATGTAATGTTGTCTATCACATGGCTAATGGCTAACACTTCTTTCTCTCTAACATATTATATTGCTACAAAATTTAAATCATAATAAATACAAAACTATTAATTTCTACCAGACTTTAAATGAAACTAATCGCTGCAATGTTCAATTCGTTGGGCAACATAATTTTGCAATGTATCAATGCCAGGAGAAATCACAGTAAAAAAAATGATATTGCAGTGAAATAATGCCCAGAAAAGTCAAGGAAAATCACATAGTAACATCACATCGCTATCCCAAGATCATCAATCAAGTGGTAATGATAAAATCATAGAGAAATAATCCATCCAGATGCAGATTAGTAAGGCTAATCGTTGGGGGAAAAATAAATAGTACGCAGAGATCAATTCATTGAAAACGTGGGTGGAGAAAGAAAAAACATAGAGAAGAAATTCATGGTTGAGGGTGTTGAAATGCAGAGAATAATAATCACAGTTTTCAGATTCCGAGAACGATTAGGATGCAGAGGTGATATAACATGCAGAGACCAAAACAAGGTGGATATCAGGGTGGAGATAAGGAGGGGTAAACAGTTGGGTAAACACATCATTTTCTCATCATCCACACACAAAAAGTAGGGCATTCAAATATATAGGTCATTGTGCACCGACGTGACGATCGTCGATTCGGCTCCTGGCCATCTGCTCAGGTGTGGACTGAAGAGCTAGGGATGAGGATGAAAAGCACAAATATTGACAAAAATCAACAGACCAAAGGATAGCCTCAACATGCAGAGATCGAAAGTCGAGGGAATCAAGTTAGACAATGATCCTAAGGCTTATGGGGAAAATCAAGTTCTCGGTTGAAAGGCTAAGTCCACATTTTCTTTACCAAATAAAAGTACATAAATAAAAGCGTAAAGCATAATAATAATCTACCATGCAAAAATAAAGGAAGCGTATCGTATCCCAAGACACCTGCTATCAGTCATTGTCCCGCGTGCTCCATGCTTCTCCCGCTTGTCGACCAATGAGACTTCACTGGTACCTCCCAGCCAACGTTAGGGGTACTCTTCTTCCCCCTTAGCCCCCTAAGCCACAAAGGGTCCATGCACACTCAACAAGAAAATCAACTAGCTCTCAACATGCCTCGCAAGGCCGAGCTACCACTCCTCACCGAGCTGGGTATCCCAACTCCCACAAGCTAAGTCAGTCAAGTCTAAAATTATGTTGCGTAACATTACACATGACCCAAGAGATCCATCCTCCTCCTCCTCCTCCTCCTCCCTCCTTTATATAGAGTTTCTAAGTCATTTAATTTCCCAAAATCCCAATTAATTTACTTTTCAATAATTTAATTCATAAAAATCCTCCCCATACATATGTCACCCATCCCCTTCATTGCACCATAAATTAATTTCATTAATTGATTAATTACTCCTATTTCTCTCACCCACCTAAAAGCCTTCCTAGAAACGCTCATAGATGTCCTCATATTCCCTTACACAAATTAATGACTTACCCCCTTACTAATTTGCTAGTTGAGTTTAATTTAGAAAGTTCCTAAATGCTAGATACCTTACTAAGTTAGTCTTTCTTCTTTTTCATCACGTTTCCCTTTCTTTTTATGTTTCCCACTTTTTCCTAGTTTCCTAATTCTTTTAAATTTCTCTCTTTCCCTTTTCAGTTAAAACTCAAATTGGCAAGTGTAGAAAATTACCTTTTTCCTCTTTTTCTTTTTAATTAATAATTTTTTAATTAGCAAATGTAACAAAACAATTATTTCCCCTTTTTCCCCCATTTTAAATTTTATCCCCCAAAAGATTTTTATAAATTAAATGAATTGCTTACCCCCCTTCTTCTCACATGCTTATCATTATTATGTATTTATTTTTATTTTTATTTTTATATAAACATGTATTTTTTATCACAAGTGTCACTTATACTTAGACTTTATTTTCCTAGACTGGGCAACATTTTATTAGGGAAATTGTTTTAAAACTTTCTCATCACATTATTCACTCTAAGTCCATATGGGCTTATTCATTTATTATTTAAAAATGCAACGTGCCCTTCAAGACGCACTAGGTGCTCCAAGGGTGCCACTCGCCTCATTTTGTTTCCCTTGCATGACATGCCCTTCAGGACATACTACATGCTACAAGGGTGTCACTCACCTCTTTACGTTTTTCTTGCTCGACGTGCCCTTAAGTATGCACTACGTGCTCCAAGGGTTCCACTCGCCTCTTGACTAACTTGGTAGAGATCAAAAACCCCTAGATTCAATACTCCACCAGGTGATCTTGTGGGAGACTAAGGGCCTCTAAGGAATAAGACCCCTACCTTATTGTGTGCCCTTTAGAATCATCGTGAGTGATTGTCATAGTCGTCCCTCATGACATCGTGGGAATTCTTGAACTAGGTAATCGTTAACCTATAGTTCGAGCCATGGTGGGAGTGCTAGTAGTCCGTGGCAAGGCTATTGTCCACACCTCTCCATCAAATTCTCTAGCTATCGTGCATGACCTCTCTACTCCACATGTAAGTCTGGTCGACAAGCTATCGTCAGCCTGCATCATCAATGAATCATTTCAGAAATGATATCCATAATCATATCATCTAATCAGATGCACAAATGTCATATATACAACAATCAAACCCCCAATAGTCCACTCCCTGACTCGATCCAGATTTCAAGGTGTTTCATCGATGCCTCTGTATCCTTGCGGTCCAAACTCCTACACACTCGGAAAAAACAAGTCAATAACACCTATCTATGTCAATACAACAAAATAACGTGTCATCAATCCATAACGCCTCATAATCATAATCAAATGCCCAATAGTAGAATAATCTGGATCACTTGCAAGAAAGTTTTCTCAATGCACGCAAGAGTGAGATGTTACAGTAATAGAAGTGAAGAGGAAATTAATCAATGAATTTCAAACACCTAGCTCAGAAGATCAATTCATGAATGAAAGGATATAGATTAAGCATATACTAGGAGAATCAGTATGGGAGGTGGACCAAAAGTTCAAGAGGCTAAAAGGTAAGTTAATGTACACTAATATTGATAGGAAACATAGACATTTGTTTCTTAATTCTCTATTTCCACACTTGAAGTATCCTTTGAGGTAGAAAAAATTCCAAAGTCAAGCTCAGGTTTGGCAAACATCATTACATCTAGAGAAAAATCAGTATAAGAAGACAGATCTAGTTGTGGAAGAGCTAAGGCAATATATCAAGAACTTAACATTCTAGTTGAATCATAATAAATGAAAGGAGAAAAGAGAATATGTCTTTTGTACAATGTGCAAGACAAAATTCCATCATAAGAATGCGTGTCGATTATTTGCGCAATATATTGGAGTGGGTATTCCAAACTCTTTAGCTTTAGGAGTTCCATGGTGTGAGATTTTCAAAACACATGGGTATGATCCATATCATTTCCCCCTAATGCAAAATATCAAACAATATCGAAGAATACATTTTTTTATTTTTGTAAGTCATTTGCACATGAATACAAGGACTGCAGAACTTTGGAGATGATGAAATAAACGATTTCAGATACATATAGGGGGAGGTTGAACATATAACAAGAAAACCTATGCAGCGGTCGTAGTATAACAATGCACAACAACCATAGTATAATCTCAAGCTACAGTTTCAAGAACAACCACAGTACAACAATGCCAAATAGTTTGGAGCACCACCGCACCAGTGTGTAGCACCACCAAAGTCCAACAATGCATAGTTGCAGTATAAAATGGGAACTCAGTATAATACACATTGTGGGTAATGAGAGAAATAAATGAGGTTTTAGAGGAGGAGTCTATGGATGAAGAGGCTTTGGAGGAGGTTGAGGACCAATAGTTTGTCATAACTGTGATAAACCTGGTCACTCTGCAAGAGACTACCCACAAACACATGTGACATGTATGTATGGTCATGCAAACCCTCATGGGGAGAAAAAACCAACAACCAATTCTTCAGTATATATTCCGTCAACCAACACAATGTCACATTATATCTCTCCACAAATAGACCAAGACAAATATACCAAAGACAAAAAAAAACAAGACCTCTGGTGCTAGAACTTACTAGATATGCTTCAAATACACAACATAAGGCGAGTTGTGTGTGTGTAAAAATGAGAGGAACTCGACCTCTATTTATAGATATAATTGACTCCCAAAAAGACGTAACTCTAAGCGGGGATTTTTTTACTTTTACAATAAGTATAAGAATAAAAAAATAAATTTTTTTTAATCGACTTATACAATAAGATTACAATAACCTTCTTGAGGTTTTCCCAATACAAATACAAAATAATATCTTTCATAGTTACATCAAAATATCAACACTATGAAGGAAGACACGCCATCTAGGGACTCTTTTATATTTTTTTTACTTAAATATTAATAATCTTTTAACAACCATGTATATTTAGATTCCTAAATACTTGCATTTCACTTTTAAAAAATCTACAATTTTTTGTTTTAAAAATCCATTCTATAACATTAAACAAGAACTACAATGAAAATAAACTATCAAAGATGTCTCTTTATAAAATGGCCATGAGAATCTCATTTTTTCACACGTTAAACATACCGCACTCTTTAGAAACTAATTTTTTATTTATTAAGAAATATTAGTACTCATCATAATTGAGTCAATCACATAGGTGTCTAGGTTCATCACACTCAATTACTAGCCAAGGTAAGAATGAGGGATGATGAGTCTCGAATGTTGTCTTTTATTAGTTATACTAAACCATCAACATATCATCATATAAACATCATCGAATAAATAATACTCATCATCAACCATCACACAAACACACACATACAAGAATTTATTAAGTCATATGTATTTCCTATGGTAAGTAAATTTCTAACTAAGAATCATTCGAAAAGAGGAGTCCAACTAACAACATAATACACTCAAAGTCTATATAGAGGGTAGCTAGCAATTTTATCAAAATTGCTAAAGGGGATCATATCACTGATTACCAAAGTATAGTATGTCAACATGTATCACTTAGGGAAAATTCTACCATTCTATACAAATAAAAAGTCTTTCACAACACCAATGCTAATTCAGATTAGATCATTTTATTATATGTTATCTATCTCTATGCTTCAGGAGTGGAAAAAATTGGAGGAATCATCATGTATGTCCATTTAAATGGTAGGTCTAAGTTTGCAAAATTAGGGTTTGAAACCTTCCACATCCATTTTGAGGCATTAAATGACATTAGACCCTTTGATGTTGATCTACACCTAGAGACCTTTCCAATGGTGAAAATCATGTCAATCTGAGCTAGCATACAAAAGTTGTGCCTCCCACAAGTTGACCTACCATGTTGATCACCATAGTATGAGAGTATTCCATAGGGTGATCTCCATGTTAATGAAACAGTTGTTCATGTTTTCTCTTTCTTCAATGCATTTTATTGAAAAGGAGAAAAACAACGATATTGTGAACCCATAGTCAAGTTTTGAATACCGCCCTTCAGGTTCAAGCATTATAAAAGAATACCACTTGCACATAATATAATGGCACATCATGAAAATGGGATTGTTTAAATTTATTTCAACCCATATAGATTTATTACCAACCTTAAATTTTCTCTTTCATTTATTCTGGATCACTCTCCATCAACTTGATCCATAGACACATGCTTTAGTATTGCTCTATATGCCCAATTAATGGTAATTTTTTTATCTTTATATTTTTGGTATTATATAAAATTTTAATGAAGACTTAAATCCCCCAAAAAAAAAGCATAGACAAATGTTGACTTAGCTCATGATACCGAAGGTACACAGACCTTTATGTTGAATTTAATAAGGATCAACCGATCATATTTTTCAGTCTTTCATAAAAACAGGGAAAACAATACATATGTTTCTTCATCGATAAAGGTTAAAACATTGAGATACATGTTCAACATGTCAGATTGTTTTGGTCCTCCATTAAAAACTAACTATGGATTCTTGCATGAAGGAGAAATGTCAACAATTTCTACATATATTCAACTAGAATTCTATTCAACAATTTCTACATATGTTCAATTGCATGAAGGAGAAATGGAAACAATTTCTACATATGTTCAACTCCATTGAAGACAAACGTAGACGAATTCTATTCCTTCTCAGATAATATATCAATATTTAGAAAGAAAAAAGAAAAATCTCTTATAAACAAAGAAATCTGCATAATCGATCCCCAAGGCTTACCTCATGCAATGGAGATCACAAAACAACAACAAGAGTCAGGCAATGAGCGATGGGAGAAATATCTTCCATGACTTCGAATACCAATAACCATATTTCCTGTTTTGATTTGAAAATCAACAAGATTTTGAATGAAGCACACCCATCAACTTTGAAATTCAAATTCCAAGCTAAATTTGAAATTTAGAAAAAATGAAGTTTAGAGGACAATAATGCCAGGCTGAGTGGATGGCAGCTTCATGAGTTTACATATGGAACGATCAAACTATCGTAGATGAAATGCCAAAATTAGCACTCAGGAATTATGGTAAAATATCATGCCATGCATGTGAAATATACCAAGTACTTGGGTACAAATCCACCTGCACTAAGAAATCATTTTCTTAGTGGATGGTGGATAATGATTGTCGCAGTGGAGGGCAGTGGAGGAATTCTTTGTAGTCGAGGCAATCGAAATTTTGACAATTCTGCAGTGCAGTTGAGGGATTATATGCAGTGGATGCAATCAAATCAATGATTTTTTAATTTTAAACTTCCACCATGATTCACCCTTAATACATTGGTCTCAAATAGCATGCTCCACAATACAATGTTCTTCTCCTCCTGCATCACAAAAAAATGCAAATCCATCTACAAATCCATCAACACACCATAAAGAGGGCTCATAGATAGGTTTTCACTACCTTAATTCTGTGCAGGCCTCAGAAATTGGTTATCACTACCTCTATGATAGAATATTTGAAGCTCAAAGTTGAAGTTTACCACTTCTTCCCTACTCCTACCAATATTTTGTTCTCCACAACACTCATGCTGCTAATCTTTGAAGATCAAAGTTGAAGTTTCCCACTTCTTCCCTACCCCTACCGATCTGTTGTTCTCCAAGGAACTCATGCTGGAATGTATTACTTATCACTTTCCTTAAGACATGTTCTTTGTGTTTACACATGATCTTTGTGAAACACACACACAAATTATTCAATTAAATAAAAAAAATAACAAAAAAAAGGGAGAAATTAGGGGCTTTAAGAAGTAATCTTCCTTGGATTAATGTTTCTTTGAAATATCAAAAATTACTGCCTAGTTATCGATATATGTATTAAAATTTGAAATAAGAAGAACCACGTCGAGCTCTACCTCCCCTTACCATTCATCCAAGCATGGGAATTCATATCACAATATATGCTCCAAGGAGGAGGGGAAGGCGTATTACTATATATGCTCTAGGAGGAGAGGAAGACAATACTTACTGTATACAGGTGCCTCCACAATCTGAATGAAATTTGATCTGCAACACTGTAGGTGAAGTGGAAGGGAAATTTTGTGGCATGTAAGAGTGCTTGATTTTCCTTCAACTCTCTATATTACTTTTGCACTAGCACTTATGCCAATCCAACCTACAATCCCATAAGAAATTTGGAGTTTTCAAGACTATGTGTGATATTATCGCTATGCTTAAGATGATCCCTCTAGCATTGTCACCTACTAAGGATAAAACACCTTCTTCATTTACTTCACCAGTGATGGAGGAGTCCTCATTCCTAGTAGTAGATTTTCACTGACTCACTCGATTATAGGCTTCTAAGCGGAAGGTAGCAGTATTGAATGACCTCCTCCCACTTGTCCCTTTTTCCTCTAATGGAGCTTAAACTACTGGATTTGAATATTCATCTAGAATTGGGATAGGCTCTGAAATTGGGTCGTCCCTCGAGGTGGGTTTGATGTATAGCTCTAGGTGCACCACCAATCCTACCTCTTTGATTGACCTACCCTCAAATATGAAAAAATAACATGGATGAATTAATGGTCTGTGGGATCCCTCAAGGAGCTAGTCAGCATGAGTGCCCACTTTCTCTCCTAAAATGAAAAGGTCAACTAAATAAATAGTGAACTGATCAACTGAATTGACCAGTACTTCAATAAGATCTAGAACATAATCATCTGGGGTGACTTGTCTCATTGAGGGCTCCCTCTCTTATAAAATTAGTGGACCTTAAAACTATCGGTTGTAGACAGTTACTTAGTACCAGCTAGCGATAGAAGGACCATGAAATAGTAGCAGTAGAAGTGAGTAGAGAACTTAGTTTTAAAAAGCCTTCATGGAGGAGTCAAAGGAAGGTGCCCCTGAAGTAAAAAAAAAAGGTTTCACTATTTTTCCCTACTTGCTTGGCTTAAAAAAGGGTTTTCCTAATTTTTCTATTGGGGTGATACATGCTTTATTGGATTGACAAGGAAATAAGAATTGCAAACCAACGTAGATTCACCGAAGAGAAAGAAAGGGGATGTAGTCATTGTTCCTGAAGTTTCTTCCACAAAAAAACTTTGTTATGAAATTATGAAATGCGTAAACAACAGATCTGAGTTACAAACATACATGAATGATTATACAATTTATTCAGTCAACTAGCTATGATAATAGAAAAATCCTAAAATGTGGTTCCAAACTCGAAGGTAGTTAAGGAATGGAACCCGAATACCTTTCTGAGAAAATATATTCATGAATATCCATGGTACCAACCTCCAAGATACATGTACATCAAACAACAAATAAGTTAGGATGCGGTAAAGAGTTAATTAAACAACAAAAATATTTACAAAATTAAAAGACCAACTTACTGTGAATGCACCAGGTAACATGGTATCTATGTATTTCGCTTGAGCTTCACCCAAATGTACAGGGATTCGAATGACTGATGGGTACCTTCCCAAAAAATACGAAGGGCCCATCATTTACCCAAGAATAGATGTATCAATAATTACAAGGAAAAAATATTACATAGTAAAACTAGAGAACAAATCAACTCTATGTGAAACCAATATTCTATTTAGACATGAGTCCTAATTGGGTTTGAATCAAATAAACGAATTGAACAGTTTCTTCGGACCATAAAATTCCATAGAATAACGAGTCCGGGGGTAAAATCCTTTGGACAAAGAATGAACTGGAAGAGAAAAATTATCATGACCAAAATATAACCTTAAGCATTATATAACAAACTTACACAATGAGTAAGAGGTCCGCTATGGAAAATCTCGCAGAGACATTTAGACAGAGACGATGACTTAAAAATTACCACCAACATGAACTAATGGCTCAATTAAATACAACTTATAGAGAAAACAAATCAATTAAAGAGGTTGTTAAAACTCTTGCCAGTTTCGTGATGACGCAACCATGCCCAATCCAATAACGCTATGAACGCTTAGAAATCACACATTGAAATCACTCGATGCTATGAAAACCTCTCAGAGTATATATACTCGCATATATACTACGTATATATGTCGGTATATATAAAAGTATATATACATGTATATATACAAGTATATATATCAGTATATATACCGATATATATACTAAGTATATATCATTAGTATATCTACTGGTATATATACTAAGTATATATGCCAATATATATACAAGTATATATCGACATATTCTAGGTATATGTGTTGGTATATATACTTAGTACATATACCAGTATATATACCATAGATACATATTAAGGCCTTCACAATGGTTGGGGATGAAATCAAGGGCCTTAGGCCCTGCATGAAGCTTCTCGTGATCGATGGCCATGGAAGAGGCCTCTTGCCATCACTCATAATCGATATAGAATATATTTTGGTTCCAAATAAGACTATGAGGGTGGTTAGGAGGTATCAGACACCACAGACTAACATCAGAGCCTTCACAATAGTTGGTGGATAGAAAAATTGTAATTAGGACTTGAATGTGTCATCTCATGCTTGTCGCACATGAACAAGACATCCAACCACATATCATAGCATTTGTAGGGGATCAGTCATCTCTATATGGGAATATGAACAACGTTAGGAGGAATTGTTCACCATAGATAGGTATCAAGGCCATGATAATGGTTGAGATATTAAATAAAGGTCCTTCAGCCCTGAATGAGGCTTTATGATCTCGATGTCCATGAAGGAGGCCTCAAAGTGAAAACCCCATGGATAGGTGTGTAGCACTTTGAAAAGTTGTCGTAGGTCTGGTAAAAGAATCAACTCCACAACCCATTCAATTGCTAAACTATCTATTCAGTCTATAAAGGTTAAGGAAGAGGATACAATCTAGTAGAAGTAAGAGAATGTAGAAATGTTGAATGGAGATTAAGATTCCATGACTAATGAAAGGCATCAGAAATAAGTTAGTAGTAAATATAGATTCATTCAGTAATGCTTAATGTTTTTTAAAGTTTTTTTGTTCTTAGGAAAGTTACTTTGAATATATAGCTAAATCGTAACTAGAACAACATGCCATACTATATCAACGTTCCAAATTTTATTACATTCTCTAAAAACATTAACTTCTTATACAAAACAACAAATTATGTCCCTTATATGATGGTAGGAGAATTTAATAATGCTCTATATGATGGGTGTTACTTTATGTCTGATAGTGCACATCCAAATAATACTCAATACTCGCTTGCTCGGAATATGCTTTTATCCTTATCGTTATGATAGTGAAAAACTCTAAGAATTATGTCTTAAAATTCCATGATTTAACTCACATGTTCGAAATATTGTGTTCACTATGCTATTATCCTTATCTTGGTGAAAGACACTAAGAATTATGTTTTAAAGATTTCATACTTTTGTTTTAAATCATTATTTCATATATATGTATATATATATAAGAAGTAATCTTAACTACCATTATGATATATCTAAGCAATAATATTTAAAATTTTATATTTTTTGGGGGGTGAACTACATGTTAGGGAAACAATTGTTAATATTTTCTCTTTATTAAACGTGTTTTATTGTAATAGAGAAAAACAATGATATTGTGAATACATGAATGTGCATTTACAGAAGGTGGCTTTCGTATATGTGCATTTACAGAAGTTGATCACTTTCGTAAATGGGCATTTATGGAATTTGGATTACATATATACACATACACAAAATCATGCATATATGGAAGCTAAACTTTATCCAAGGTCCCATGTATGCCATTTCTTTTTACGATTTTTGAAAAAACTTGAATGTTGTGATGATCACCATTTTACCAATATGGATAACATCTTGCAAACCAATATGGCATATGTGGACTTCACGACCAAGCATATATTCAAAAACCCTATGATGAAAGCCATGTATTCTCTTATGTTCACTTTGAATCAACAATAAATTCATAATATGTACTACTACCTTGTTAAGAAGGCATTTAATTCTCGTACCCATGAGACCCAAGCATTGATCTAGCCTCACGAGTTTCCTTTTCCTCCTTGCATGGATGATTTTAGGGGCTAAATTTCGCTCATGGGCTAATTTTTCATGGTTTTCCCAAAAATGAGATTCGCTACTTTAAAAATAATTCGCCCAAATTCTATACGATAAAATTATTTTACCTTAAAAATCGCCAAAATTTTATAAAAGCTATATACAATCCTTAGAAATTTGAATATTTTTACAAAAATATCGCCAAACATTTATAGTTGGCATATGAAGGATTAGTAAGATTCTCCAAGGTTTCTACATTTTAAAATAAATTTCCATCCTTAAAATCATCCCTGCCTCCTTGTTATTTTCCCAAGTTCATTCTCACCTTTTAGTGGGTGTTCATTTATATGTGATCCTAAAATAACTCTCATCCATGTGAAATAGGATTCTGAAACCCATGAGAAGAGGATGACGGGAAAGAAATAACATAGCGTATAGGAGTGGAGCTCAATTACAACGGTCGTAAAGGAGGTAAAGTCCTATATTCCAAACTTCAAGCTTGTCTTTGAGCATTTTTGTATTCATGTAGGTGGATGGATCTCTTGGGCGAGTTCTAGAACAACTTAAACCTGAGCATTGCCCACATGGAGCCATATTGTATGACTTTTCATCAACGGGAAATACTTCTTTGTCTCGGGTAAGTGAACTACAAGATGACATTAGTGAGCACTTCTTCGATATATTTTCTAAGCATATTGACTAGCGACGAATGTGGATCAATTCCAATGCTAATATAGTCAATGGCATGTTATTATAGCAAGATTTGCCTCACCCTATGAAATCTTGCACATAGATCCTTTTTCCATTTTCCTATGCAGAATTATCATCCCTCGTTGATAAATCCAGAGCTATAAATAGATATTTTTCCACATGCACATACCTTGCCTACTATACAACATGTGTACATGCAGGCTTCTCCACTATAGCCCGCGCACATCAGGATTTGTGCCAAAAAATGAAAATTAAATGTCAGGTTTCCATGTCATGGTAGCATAACTCTGATCCTTGGCCTTCCATACACTGGAAACATTCTGAATCGATCCTTTAGTTCCATTTGAAGGCTATAAATGGGCCAATTCCGAGCTGTGGAAAAGAGGAGAAAGAATTCAACTTTCAGAGAAAAGTTACTCTGGAGAAATTATTACTTCATATTGAGTCTGCATCCCTTTATCCTTTAAGTCTGAACACAATGTTCATCCTCTAAGCTCTTCCTATATTGATGGAGAAGCTCATTGTCTCCCTTCTATGAGCTTGACTTTGGTGGAGAATTGAAGTGGTCGAGGCCCAACTGGAAGGAACTTGGTTTCTCAGTTCCGAACCATGCCGACATGAAAGTCTATAATGTTTTCACTTCTATTGATCATTTATTAATAGAAATACTCCTTTCCCATGCAATTGATATCTTGCAAATATATGAGTTATTATCCATGGGAGTATTTGTTATGTATATTAATAGATTATGCTCTCTAATGTGCTAACATTTTATATTATCACCATATGATTTCTTTGCTTGTTTGTTGAAAACTTGTTGAAGGTATAAAGCTTTGGGTCAAAGTGCTCAATGATGGACATCATCGAATGTCACATACCCACTACCAAATAAAAATTTGCGTTGCTTTGCGCAGACTCAGAGCCCCAAAATATCTATGGAGGCCTAGCGTAAGCTGACTCTTCCTCTGTAGGCTCCCATGTGATCGTGGGTCATGATCACAGGTCAAATAATCATGGTGCCTCTTGGTATTTCGTGACTTGGCGCCACAAGAATGCTGAATCGTTTGATTCTGCTACCGTTAATCCCCGACAAAGCTAGAGAACCGCCAATGAGAAATGGCCCCGTTGTGCGGTTAAGTGGAGTACAGGTGGCAGAGAGGGAAACGCGACACGATAGTCGACATGACAGGAG